>JANHAO010006640.1:0-21102 GCA_026873985.1 Saraca asoca
ATGAAAACATAATCTTGAACTTCTTCATTGTTCTTCATAGATCTTGAATCAAAGATTCCTGAAAATGAATGAAGCATTCTAAAATGTAGTGTTAGTTCCAGAAAATATGATATTGGCTTTTCAGTTGTTTTTCAACATCCAAAACTAATAAGTAGCTCGTTTGGGGTTAACAATCTGTTTTAAGGCTAACATATGGTAACCCTTCAGCGCCCCTTAGTCAATTCTCCCGACTTCTTCCTTTTAAAATCCCTAAAATCTTCATTTTTAAACCCTTTTTTACCAAAATTTTTCCACAAAAACATTAGAAACATCATTTCTAAACATTTTAACTGATTGATTTCACTAGAAATAGCCTAAATCAAAATGCCCCAAATCAAACCCCAGAAAACCCTAAGTACTGAAACTACACTTCCTTCAACAATCACATCACAATGGCAAAAAAGATCAAGCTAGTAGCAAAACACAAGGATAAATCACCAATAAAGGCTACCCAATCAACTGAAGAAGAATCATTATTCCAGTCCTCAAATAAGTATGCTACTTATCTTTCCTGAGAACATAGAAAAATTGAACCATTGAAGTGCTTCAATGACCAATTGTTGAAAATAACACATCTGCCTAAATTGTTAGCTAAGTATAGGCTAAAAAAATTTTATGACTTTCAAAGAAACAACCTACCCTAGATTAGTGAAAATCTTTTATGCTAATCTTGCTAATGTGGATGGCAAATTATCTTGTTATGTGATGCGTAAACATGTGGGATTGATTTTGAATCTTTTGCAAATGAATTTGGTATGAATAACATAATGCCAAAGCTTACTGCAGCATCCTTCCTTGATTATAGTAAGGAACTAGCTATTAGAATGCTATTTCCCTACTCCACCCCAAAAGATAGTAATGGAAAATTGATGATAACTAGTTTGTCTCCTGAAAATAGGATTCTATACTATACTCTGTGCAAGATAATTATGCCAAAGATCACCAATTTCACCCAAATTGTGGAAGATGATTTATTTTCAATGTGGGTTATTAAAAACCAATTGGATTTCAACTTTCCATATTTTATTTTGAAATACATGGGTGAATGTTCCAAAAGAACAGGTATATGTTATCTTCCCTATGGCATGATCCTGACACCATTCTTTACCAAATCCAAAATAAAACTTTCTGATGAGATTTTGTCTTCATCACCAAATGCAATCACAATGATTATTGCATCACATTTTCATAAGATATGTTTTAAAGAAAATGATCAAGGAAAATGGACTAAAGAAACACCTAGACCTACACAATCATCTGGACAAATTTCAGGCTCAGTTGTAATTTCTACTAAAGCTGAAACCAGGTTAACTGAATTGATAGAAAGGATGCACAAGCACATGACTAATCAAACAAATAAGATTTCTGACACTCAAGAAACATGGTTTGACCTTATGGAAGAAAGGATGTCTTATTTAGAAGAAGAAAGTCATAAAAGAGACAATAAAATAAACCAAAAACTTAGATCACTTAAGGTTCAAGTTCAAGAAATTAGATTGAGGCTACAACAACAAGATGAAGATGCAAAGTTTCAGACGATCGATGAACCTCCTGTAGAGTAGTCTTCTTTGTGCTTGTTTGTTTATCTAATATGTATCCCTTAGTCCCATTTTCCCCTATCTTGTTTTTACTGCTCTTGTTATGTTTATGAGACAATCTTTTGATATTGATGTAATTTGATTATGGTTTATATTTTCTGGATACTTTGATACTTTTATGGATATTTTGATATTTTCTGGATATTATCATTATGGATGTTGGATTCAAACTTTATGTTGGTATGTTGATATTTTTGGATGATTTAGATATTGTCATTATTTGTTATTACTGAAGTTATATAGGTTTTCTCCACTTTATATTGGATATTTTATCCTTTATTTTAGATTTTATTCTAATATTTTGATTTAGGTTAATACATAATTCTTTTGACATATAAATGTAGATTAAATCTTGATTAATATCTTCTACCCTTTCTTTTTTATATTTTTGGTACATGTTTTTTATATTATTATTTTTTGATATGCTAAAAGGGGAAGAAATATAGAATTTTCAAAATTTTCAAAAAAATTTAAAATTTTAAAAAAATCCCATAAATTTTAGATGTCATTTTCAAACTAAAATATTTTTTAATGAGATATTTTTTCAATTAAAAAGAAGGAGAAAATTTTCAAAAAAAATAAAAGTTAAAAATTTTCATAAATTTCAAATTTTTTAAAAGATAACTATTTTTTTTATTTTACTTTGAAACTAATCTAAAATTATTTGTCACCATAAAAAGGGGAGAGATTGTTAGCCTAGGTTACCCTATCTACACTTATTCCTTGATTTTTATATTGAAAAATAATTTTAATCAATTTTTTCACATTACTATTTGATATTATATTTCACTGCTTATTTTAATTTGTTTTGCAGGTTTCAAAGTATATATTTGTGATTCAAGAAAATTAACATTAGGATTAAGAATTATTTTATCTTTTTAGGATTTCTTGTAAATGAATTTCAAAAGAAGTTTAATTCAAACAAATATTTTCAAAATGAGGTGGAAACACCACTTGAAGAAAACAAGATTCTATAAAAACTATTTGACACAAATCAAATTGATTCATCAATCGATTTATATTTGAAAACCTATATGAATCGATTCATACATCAATTCATGAAGAATTATTTTGAAAATTTTTTAAATCGAAGGTTAGGATTTTTCTTTAAATTAATTCACCAACTAAAAATCAGTTATTCTGTTACCATTCATTACAGTAGTTATAAAAGCCCAACTGCCTTCAGTTCTTCAACAGTTTTAAAGTTTTTGCACGATTTTCTTTCTCTATCAAGTGCAAAAAGCTCTTATCAAAATGCTAAACTTGATTTCTTTCTATCTCACAAGAATTCTGAGATCTAATCAAGAAATTTTGAATCAAAGTTCTATTAAATTCATCTTAGTTATTTGAGATTTCATCTCAAACCTCTAGTATTGTGTCTTCTACTTTACCCTATCCTCTTCTTATATTTTTTAAGGTTTCTAGGTTTATAGAAGTCTTGTTTAGGTTAGCAAGAGCCTATTATAATTCTTGTGTTTGTTTTTAGGTTTAGGAGAGCCTGTTTGTAATTCTTTTAGTTTAGCAAGATTCCTGTAATTCTAGTGTGTTTGTTGTAAATTGGCATTTTAGAAGCCTATTTAAATCCTAATATTTTTCTTTAATTAAAGTGGTAATCTGGTTGAAGATTATCAAGTGGAGTAGACTTGAATTGTGGTTTCAATTCAAGTTAAACTACTTTAAAAACTTGTATCTTAATTTTTACTTTTCTGCTCTTACATTCTTAATCTTGCTGCATAACTATTAACTTTGTTGTTTACATATTCACCAATTAATATTCTACTATGCCTCTTAATTAAAAAGAACAAATTTCAATTTTTTGTTAAGATTAAAAAGAATATCATGTTCATATAAGGAGTATACAAATTGCCCCAAAGGAATAAGGGCAAGATCTGTGATTTTCGTAGTTTATTTTCTAGTTCTCAGGACCTGACAGTATTATTCTGAATAGAAATACATATATATATATATATATATATACTAGATAGGCCCTACTGACCAGATCTTGATTAGGGCTTGTGCTAACTAGGCTTTAGCTACTTTAGACTGTTCTAGAAACATTAGACGACATAAGTATGAGCCAATACATATTTACATAATCTAACACTCCCTCTCAAGCTGGAGCATATAAATTATATGCACCAAGCTTGTTATAAATAAATCTAATATGAGGACCTCTAAAAGATTTAGTAAGAATATTAGCTAGTTGGTCATTAGAATTGACATGGCTAGTGATAATACAATCAGATAGCACCTTCTCTTAAATAAAATGATAGTTGATTTCCATATGTTTAATCCTCTCAAGAAAAACTAGGTTCAAGGCAATATGAAGAGCAGCTTGATTATCACATAACTTCATCTAAGAAATTTCTATAAACTTTAGCTCTTAAAATAGTTGCTTAATCCACATAAGCTCACATGTTACGAAGGCCATAGTGCAATATTCTACCTCGGCACTTAACCTAGTTATAAGAATGCAATATCTAGAAGTAGAATGTCTATTAGAAAGGAACCTAACCCAGTCAGCATCTAAATAACTAACCACTTGTGTGTGACCTTTATTTTCATATAACAATCCTTAACCAAGTGACCCCTTAATATATCTTAGAATCCTAATGATGACATCTTAATGACTATCACATGGAGACTAAAGAAACTAGCTAACAATAGAGACAGCAAAGGAAATATCTAGCCGAGTAATGGTAAGATAATTCAACTTACCCAATAGTCTCTGATATCTTCCAGGATCAAGAAAAGGCTCCCCCTATCCTTCAAGAAGTTTGGTATTAGGATCCAGAAAAGAGTCTATTGATCTACAGTCTAACATACCAGTTTCTTCAAGGATATCTAAAGCATACTTTTGTTGTGAGACAATAATACCAAAATTTAACTGTGCAAGATACTAAGAAAATATTTTAGCACACCCAAGTCTTTGGTCTGGAAGTGATTGACTAAATTTTTCTTCAATTAATTAATGTTATTATGATCATTCCTAATTATAACAATGTTATTAACATAAACAACCAATACATTGTCCCTGTGAATTATGCCTATAGAAAATAATGTGATCAAATTCACATCTAACCTTGCCAAATTCTTGAATAAGAGTACTAAAATGTCCAGGTCAAGCATGAGAGGACTATTTTAAACCATAAAAAGAGCGATGAAGTTTACAAACCAGAATAAAACCAGACTCCCCCTGAATAACAAAACTAAGTGGTTGCTCCATATAAATTTCCTCTTGAAGTTCTCCATGAAGAAATACATTTTTAATGTCCAACTAATACAAAGGCCAAGAATTCATGGTAGCCATAGAAATAAATAAACAAATAAAGGACATCTTCATAATAGGAGAAAAAGTATCATAGTATTCTTGTCCATAAACCTATCTATATCCCTTAGCAACCAACTGTGCCTTAAGCTGATTAACTTGACCATCAAGACTTATTTTCATAGTGTAAATCTAGTAACAATCAATAGGCAATTTACCTTGAGATAGAGGTAGAGCGATCATTTCATCTACCATAGCCTAATGCCACCTTAGATTTGAAAGTGCCTCTCTAGTAGTCATAGGAACAAAAACAACAAACAAAGAAGAGTTAAAAGCATAATAAGGTGAAGATAAATGATGATAACTAAGAAAATTATAAATAGGATGAGGATTATGAGTATAACGAGTGCCTTTTCTAATGGTAACGGGAAATTGGTCATCCAAGAAGTAGGTCGACAACAAGTGGAGATGCTAGAGCAAGAAATGAGTCAACAAGGACCTTTGGAGAATCAAAAGAAACTAGAGGAATGTTTATATCAATGTGAGCATGAGATTACCAATCATATACCTGCAATGGCATAGAGGATGAAGCAAACTTAGGAATAATAGGATCAAGGTGAAGATGAGGAGGAATATAAGGAATAGGGAGGATTTCTCTCAACGCGTTTTGTTGTGTAATGGTAAATGAAAAATAAAATGGAGATGACTCAAAAAAGGTGACATCAGCTGACATATAGTATCTTTGAATGTTTAGGCAGTACCATTTATAACCTTTTTGAATGCAAGAGTAGCCTAAAAAGATGCACTTAATAAACTTATCTAACAATTTATCCTATCCAAGAGTCATGTTATGAACAAAGCAAATGCAACTAAAAACACTAAGAGGAAAGTTATACAATGACTAATAAGGAAACAATATGCAATAAGGAATTTTATGCTAAAGAACAAAAAAAGCCATTCAGTTGATGAGATAACATGCAATAATTACAACATCACCCTAAAAATGAAAAAGAACATTATGATACAACAAAAAGTTTCTAGCAGTTTCAATTAAATGTTTATTTTTATGTTCAATGACCCTATTTTGTTGAGGTGCATATGCACAAGATAACTGATGTAAAATTCCATTAGAAGACATAAATTGATTAAATGCCATGGAAAATATTCAAGAGCATTGTCACTTCAAAGAATTTGAACAATGGTATTGAATTGTGTTTTACCTTTAGCACAAAAAGATTCAAAAATGGAAAGCAATTCTAAACAACTTTTCATTAAATGTAACCAGGTGCAACGTGAATGATCATTAATAAAAGTTACAAAGTACTAAAAATCAGAAACTGACATGACACAACTAGGACCCTAAACATTAGAATGAACTAAAGCAAATAAGGATGTAGCCTTATTATTGATACACTTAGTAAATGAAGTTTTGAACTGTTTACCTAGTTAACACGACTCACAACTAAAACTTGACAAATTGGAATGACCTAAAACCATCTTTTGAAACTTAGACATACTGGGATGGCCCAAACAGTTGTGAAGAAGAGGTAAAGATTCAGTAGTAGTGTAGGCAATAGAGGAATAGGAAAGATGGTAAAGTCCCTGTGACTCTCATGTTGTGCCAATCACCTATCACGTATTATAGTTCTGGATAAAAACAGAGTTATGGTCAAAAGTGATAGAATAATTCAAAGTATGAGTAAGTTTACTAATAGAAACGAGATTAAAAGGATAATTAAGATACAAAATAAAGTTCAAAGGTATGGAGGATAATGGTATTGCACAACCTATAGCTGTAGCAACTTGTTTAGAGCCATTAGCCAAAGTGATAGAAGGTAAAGATGTTAACCAAGTAAAATGAGAAAGCAAAAGAGAAATACCAAAGATATGATCAGAAGCACCAAAATCAAGGGCATAAGATAAAAGAAGAAGACTGAGTAAAACAAACAGTGTGATTACTAGAGTGGACTATAGATGCAACTGATGAAGCTGATTACTTTGATGTTCAATACCTAAGATAATCATAATAATTGTGAGTGTCCAATAGGTTGTTTAGGATGAGCAACATCAATTTCTGCAACATTAGCATAGAAAGGGTGACCATGCAGCTTATAACATTTTTCTTTGGTATGACCCCATTTATGATAATAGGCACATTTAGGATAAGTTGCTTGATTTCCTCTATACCACCTCCCTATTCCTCCTAAAAGCTCCACTAAGTTTGGGAAACTAGTGCAAAATTGTCAAAATTAGATGACCTGGATAATGCAGAAATAGTAGTAACCTGGACAATATGAGAAAAGACTTCTTACAATGTAATAACATTTGAACTAGCAAGAATCTAATCCTAAACAAGAGCAAGGTTAGTACCCATAATAGTAAGAATACATACCACGAAAAATTTATCTCGCTATGCTAGATCCTTAGTGGCCCTTTTACCAATAGGTAACAAAGCATTAAATTTAGCCTTGATAGATGACATTTGATTAACAAAATCGATAACTGACATACCCTATTGTCATAAATTAATCAATTTGATGACTACAGAATACAAACATTGAATATCATTAGTGTTAGGATTCTCAGCATGTGCCCACAAATCATAATAAGTGTTAAAATTAATATAACTATTATTAAGAGAATGATCTGTGGACTGCCACAAAAGGGTGCACAATAGTGCATCAACCTTTTCCCTAGCATCTCTATCAATTTTCACATTTTCAAATTTAATGGTTAGATAATCTTTCAAGCCTTGACCCAGGCACCATTTTTCAACAGCCTTTGACTACGAAACATAATTAGATGAACCTAAAAAATTTTCTGTAACAATAGTTGGAAAAGGGGTAAAAGTTCCAAGGAAAGCCATGGTTTGATTGAAAGAAACCCCAAAAAATCATAGATCTACATAACAAAGGATTTGAAAGAGATTAAACAGATGCTAAAATAGAACCAAAGTGTCAAACTAAAGCAAGTCACTAAATGGTGGTGGCCAGTGCTGGGTGTGACAGATTACTAGGGCTAGAGTCGCTAGTGACGTTTGGATGCAATGGTGGTGACGGCGCTGAGAATAGATGTGTGCCCAAGAGGGTTAGATTTGTAGTGTAAATCTGCTACAAACTAGAGGTGCATAAGCATTCATCTAATGATATCACTCCAGGAGTAAGCTAGTGGAGGAACGCCAATCATGGTGGTCCAGTCAAATGTCTGATTAGACACTAGAAATGAGAAAAAGTAGTGTCAATAGAGAAAGGAGACAAATTAGATCGATCACCAAAGATATGGTTTTTGGGTTAACTGGAAAATGGCAAAAGAAATATGCAAAAAGTTAGAATGTTTTATAGTGTGATTGAATTATTCTCTAGTACCAAGTATCTAACTACCAATATCTATTTTCCAAAGATTTGTGAAATTAGGATTTTCAATAAAAGAGTGGCTTGAAAGTTTTGATTTTATTATTAGAAATATGGCTTCAAATATGATTGACAAGTTTGATAAGTATTGAGGTAAGATTAATGCAGTGATGGTAGGGGGCACAGTTTTGGATCTAAGATATAAAATGATATTGTTGAACTATTTCTTGCCTCTCATGTATAATGATGAAGCTTCATATGAAATACAAAGGCTGTGAATCTTTTATCAAGATTTGGTAAATGAATATAATTCTAAACTAAAAGGGAATAGTTAACTAGGTGATTCAACCACTTCAACTTATCACAGATTTGAGCTCTACAAGGAAAAAGGGTAGATTGGAAGTGCAATGTTGCTCAATTTGTGCATCAAAAGTCTACTACTACAAGTGTGAAATCAAAATTAGACTTCTATTTGGAAAAGTCGATTCTTCCTACTATTTTAGATGAAGAGTTTGACACCTTAGCTTAGTAGAAATCAAGTGGGCCGAAATAACCAATTTTGCAAAGAATTGTTAGAGATTTTCTAGGTACTCTTATCTCTATTGTTGCTTCTGAGTCAGCCTTTAGTAGTAGCGATCGATTTTTGTCTACACTTCGTAATAGACTTCATTCTGATACATTGGAACGATTGATATGTACCCAAGATTGGTTGTGCAAAGATGTACAAGGTAATATGATATTATAAATAGTAAATTTATCTATTTATACTTTTTGTACACTATCATCTAATTTGATTTATTCCTTAGGTTCTTCAAAAGAAAGACCTCCTTGTTGCACCATAAATGAAGACATGGATGTTGATGAGGTTTCACAGTTTTTTCATTCTTCTTTTTTATATATTTTAAGCATGTTTTGTTGTTTGCATTTAATAGTTATCATTCATGCTTTATCAAAATACTTATGCTTATAAATTTAATATGTCTTATAGGCATCAAGTGTAATACAAGGTTGATGACATGGTGAAGCTAGAGATGATGCAGGTTGAAGGCAAATTAAAGAATGAAATCTTGTTGAATCTTATGTGTTCTTGGTTGTTTCTTATGACTTTTCGTTTGGTATTGTTGAAACAAATTATATATGATTTTAGACCTATCTAGTGATGTTATGTGTGATTTTAGTCCTATGTTGTGATATTTTGTTGATTATGTGTGAATTTGCAATATTTAATTTTATATTTTCTTTTTTCCATTTTTTTGGCATTTTTATTGATTTTTTTTAATTTTCTCCGTGAGCACTGATGCTTCACAAATTTCAAGGATGAGGCAAAGGGCAATGCTATGAGGATAAGGCAAGGAAAGGTTGACTTGTTCCCGTTTGACCTCATTGTCATCCCTACATTTCTATGTTACATTGGTTCCCTATTAGTTGAAATAATGAAGATTAGGAGTGCAAACAAACCCATCCATAATATTTTATCGACTCTTTCATTTAATAAACAAACAAGTTTAAACTTAGTTCATTTAATAAATGAGCATAAAAATAATTTCAAACTCAGCTCATTTACCTCACTTATTCTTTTTTCAAAAAATAAATAAATTCAACCAAAATATAAACAATCTTTATTCATAATTACAAAAGGATTTATATATTTAGTTCTTCACATTTTAAAATTTTATTCAAAAGTAAGTTATCATTTTATTTTTAGGTTCTTCATATTATTAAATCTATACAAATTGTGATGCCATTCAATACAAAAGAAATTAAATACTAAATAAATCATCCAATAAAAAATAAAGATAATACTTATAATTATAATATGATATTTAAAAATAATTATATGATATTACATATTTTTATGTCAAGATATTATATACAAAATGATATATATAATCATAATTTTTAATTATTATTTTTGAACAAGTTTTTCATGAACTAAATGAGCCAAACCTTAAGATTCTGAAACAAAGCTCGATTCATTTATTAACTGAAGCTAATTTTACATTTAAACTAATTTATTTATTAATTGAACTGCATATAAGCCCTTATGCAAGCCAAATTTGAGTAATTCACAAATAATTAGGGTTGTTTAAACCCTTACTATAAAGCATCTAAGTTGTTAGATACTCTTAAATCATGGGGCAAATCAATAATACTCAGGGGCGGGTGGGTCCAGTGGGGGCTCAAGCCCCCACTCAAGTTTTTCAAAAAAATTATTATAATATTAAAAAAAAAATTTGATAGAAGGACTAAATTAAAAATTCGACAAGGACTAAATTGAAAAAAGTCTTTAAAAATAGGTCTTAGTGAAAAAAAAAGTAAAAAATTTAAGGTTAAATTATAAATTTTCTTATTTTGGATCCGGACCAGCCCCCACTAACCCAGATTCCTGCGTCCGTCCCTAGTAATACTATTCTAATATATAACAAAGATTGATCTATTAGTACCATTTGGAAATAGAGAGTCATTTGATTTACATAAGAAATAAATATGTGCAGAAAATTAAACTTCTCAAAAAATAAATTCTCTTATGAATTTATCAGAAAATGATTAAAATTATTTTAGTTGACAATAAAAATTAAAAATTTCTGCAAAAAGTTCTTCTTACTTAAGAAAGAATAAGTAAACAACTTCTCATATTTTATAAAAAATAAAATTTTTAAAAAAATTCTATTTCCTCCATTTTACTAATTAGATAGATATCTATATATTATTTCTTAAAAAATTATATTTTTCACGTAACTTTTTATTAAGTAAATGAACTTTTTAAATCTTAAATTGTGTTTAAATGGGATAACTCAGGGAGGGAAAATAATTTTTTAATACATTTGAAATTTCAACTCATAAAATATCTTATTTGGCTAAATAACGAAAGAAATTTACAAATTCTGGGAATTTTTACCGTGTATTTTAATTATGCATTATGGAATTTGCGAAATTCCTGGGCCCAACTTCACGCTCGACGAATCGAAACTCTTCTCACTGCACCAGCATCCCTTCACTGTTGTTCCCGTTGTGAAAGCCGAACGCCATTGCTCACGCTGTTGCTTTCTCCGAACGCCATTGCTCAGGTTGGTGCTTGCACTGCTACTCACGCCAGTTCTCACACTGCTATTCACTCTGGTTCTCACACCGTTGCTTGCACCATGTCTCCCCAACGTTGCTGCTTGCTGCATTCTCAACATGAGCATCCCACTTGCTTTGCTTTGGAGAAGAAATCTTCAAAGTATATTTCAAAGTTACTCCTCATTGTTGCTAATGATTAATGACTTGATTGTATTGTTATTAATTTGTGAACTAATAATTGTTAGGATATCTATATTTTTAATTGGTTGGTGCTCTGTTTTTGGGATTGTCCACGAGATGTTTGATATTTGTTCTCAGTGAGTGGAAACATTGAATTTTTCCAATGAGTGTTTGTGCCTAGAGAAGAAAAAGGGCCATGAATTTTCAGACAGAAAAAAGAAATGGGTCAAGGTAAAAAGGGCCATGATTGGTTTTCAAGTGGCCTTCGAGGTGGTTAATTGAGGATAAATGTGATATAGGGATTACTGGATCAAGGAACACAAGCTTCTCTGCCTTGTTAAAACACGGTGAGACTCCTATGTTTCACTCTTTCGTTATATATTTATCAATCCTATATAGCAATACTGATGTAACCTGATGGTCTTTAAGTTGGCCCCTTGTTCATTTTAGACCAATAGGTATATTAGTTACCAGTAACCTCAGCGAAATAGCATATTAGTTAACATGCTGAGATCATCGTGTGTGTATATCTTTTTTCCAGCATTTTATCTGCTTTCCTTTTAAGTTCTTCCATAATTCAAATCCGAAAGCTATTCCCTTTTTCTTTTTATTAATTTTTTTGTTGCATGATGCTTATGCTAGCCTTGTCACAAAGAAAGTTGTTTCTGGCCTAAAACCAACACCAAAGGGGAACAAGGCTGTGACAAAGTGTACAATTTAATTATAATCCCTCTTTTATTTGACACACTCTGAGAGAAAAGTGTGTTGATGAGAGTGAATGTGAATAAAGATAGGCCAATAGCCATTATTAATGACCTTAAACGAAGTACTTTTACCAGATTTTAGATTCTGGGAACATTTAACAATTGTAGAATAATGTCTAGCTACCTAATTATTTTAGATTAACTGTTAATCTTTGAACTATTGATGAATGAGTTAATAGAAACAGGAACTATGGTCCCTTTGGATTGGTCCTACACTCAATAAACAGTAAGATCCTTGTTTGTTGAGGGAATTGAGCTGCACAGGCTGATAATTTTGTTTTTTCAGGGTTGCTAATGCAATGATGGTACTCTGTGTACTCTTTTTGTTGGGTATATGTTAGTAACAGTGTCCTTTTCTCTTGGCCATAACATTGTGCATCATTTTTATACATGGTCCTTCTGAATTCTGTTATTAGCTTTGAAATCTGTGTGCTCCCTCAGGTATTAGCAGTTTAGCACATCACATATTGCTTCACTGCTGCAACTCAAATTGTACCTTTTTACTTTCTGACAAAAAAATTATAAGCTTATTTTAAATAGCTAACTGTTTTCTGTTAATTTAAGTTGATGTGTTAGATGTTAAAAAAAATGGATATGTGGCAAAAAGAGAGTGCTTAACAAAATTAAATACTTTCATTACTTAGTACTCAAACCAATCATCATATAGCATCGACTGCTTGACAAGGAAGATCAAAACGGATATCCTTGTGCTCATTTTAAGTTATAGACTGCTTGACATTGAATTTTACATTAGCTCCTCAAAGGGTGGGTTCTATTCAAATGCTGATCCAACTATTGCAAGAATTTTATTATTAATGAAATTGAATTTTGTAATATTGATGCATGGCTATTGTTGGGAATAATGTAATTAAAGACAGTGTTTCTCAATATCATTGTCATTGTTCACTTTCTCTTATTATTATTGTTGCTTTAATATTAGTAGTGTCAGCTCATTTACATATACTTGGTAAGAAATTAACGTAAACTCAGAAGATGGTTTTCCATTGATAAAACACAATAGCCTGACAATGATGACCCTACCTTTATAATTTAGAAGCTGAATTGTAGTAGGCACTCAACACTTGAAATAAATGCTCTTTTCATGGTTGCTGCATACTGCAGCAGAAGGTATACAACGCTTTTATGATAGTTGTGATGAGTTCATTAGCTTGTGTAAATTATCAGTAATCAATTTGTGAATTTTTTTGTATGTTTATTCTATTAAATAATGATAAGTTCTTTGAATTTTTTTTTTTTTTCTATATTATCAGCATTTTGGCATAACTTGACACAATTGAAGGAAAGCAGAAGAAAAGTCAAGCAAATAGAAAGGGAAAAGGAAAAATGAAAGTAGGTGATAATGAAGTTGACACGAGCTTATTTTACATGGAACTTGGAAATGGATCATGTCATGACTGATGCACTTAGAGAGCAAACAAGCCTAGGTAACAAAAGTGATGGAGCTTGGAAAACTGTAGCTTACAACACTGCTGCCTCTGTATTGTCTGCATAATTTAAAGTGAATGTTACAGGACAGAATGTTAAAAATCGTAACAAATTATGGAGAAAATGGTATGGAACTATTAGTGACATACTTAACCAAAGTGGGTTTGATTGGGATGGCACAAAGCATATGATTACTGTTGACAATGAAAGTGCATGGAATGAGTATGTCAAAGTAAGGTATCTTATTTGCATGGATACCAATTTATTAATTCATATTCTTGTCTTATATAATTTATTTATCTTTGTGTTTCAGTCACACGCAGATACAAAACCTTTCCGATTCAAGGTGATTCCCAATCAGGATGACATTGTGGACCTATGTGCTAAAGATAGAGCTACTGGAAGTGGAGTTGAAACTGTTCTTGATGTTGATGATGCTATGAGTGAAGAAACAACTACAGAGAAAGCTAATGGAGCAGCTAATGACTCAATTGATGCTAGTTGGTCAAGTACTCAAGGCTTAGATGAAGCTAATTATAATATGAGGAAAAGGGGATAATCGGAAATTTCATTAAAAAAAAAAGAGGGTTTGGAGAGAAGAATGGAATAGTTTCAATAATAAGAGAAATTTGTGACTTTGAAAATTTCTACATTCTACAAACAAGAAAACAATAAATTTATAGGAAGTGATTGATGAGATAAATGGGATACCAAGTCTTAGTCGCCAAGAAATCCACAGAATTATTAAGCGGTTGTAACAGAATGTGGTTCAATTTGAAGTCGTTAAAAATCTTCCCCGTGATCAAAAGAAGGACTGCATCCTTTCTTCTATGCCCGTATTTGTGTATTTTTGAATAATCAAGTTATCCATTTGGAGTATCAAAGTCATTCATCCAATGATTATCTAATTTCGTCTTATTAAATGCACCAAAAATTTCATCAAAAGAAAATTCTATGGATTTATTTAAGCATTTTTGTTTGTTTGTTAGGTTTTTAGCATTGACACCAAGTTGATAATGTTGTGAATAAATGATAAATGGAGTCTCATATTGTTTCAATTTATGAATTTATTTTAATTACATATCCTATTTGTTTTGACCACAAATTAGGGTGATTATACCGTTTTTAGAAACTAAGAATGTATTTTATTATGAATTGCATTTAGGTTGAGAACTGTTCTAACTACATATATTGTGTGTGTGTGTGTGTGTGTGTGTATATATATATATATATATATTTAATACATGGGTTATAAATTATAGTTTGTGATCATGTTGCAAAAATCATTATTTTAGCTTTATTTGATATTTATAGATTTTCCAGTGATATCAAAATAAAAATAGTACATTTAATTGATAAATTTTAATTATTTATTTTTAGTATCACGATCTTAATTTAAATTAATATAAAATTAATTTTGTCATTTATTTATTCTACCTTAGTATATTATTTGATATAAGAATGTTAATGTTATTTTTCATACTTTGCGATATTTTGTAATGAAATTCTCACATAAAACTAATTATTCAAACAAGGTAATTTACAAATGCAAAGATTGAGAATTATTGGAATTGAAATCCCTTACATTTCAAATTTTACGGATTTCCAAATAACCCATCCAAACAAACTACCTTGAAGGCTTAGACCATTTGTAATAATAAGTAACTTGACCTTACTTAAATTGACGCAAAAAAGAGTTTTTTGAGAGAAAATTCAATTGAAGGCATTAAGAAGTTGTTTGGTTCACTCAATAAGCAAGTTTTTATGGACAGTTGAACTTTTTGTAAGATAAGTTTCTATGTGAATTTCTTAAGAAGTATTGAAAATTATTTGATTAGTATTAAAAAAATAAAAATTCCTAAAATATAAATTTTTATGTAGTATTTAGCTCAATTATAAAGTTCTCATAAAATATCATCAAAATAATCAAAATATCTTATAGAAAAGATATTTTCTTTTACAAGAGATTAAGTAAATTTTAAAAGATACTCTTGTTATTATTTAAATTTTGCAATGAAAATTTTGTATTTTTATTTCATTAAAAATACAAAATGTAAAACTTACCTAGAAAGTAGATAAGCTACTTTCCCTACTTTATTAGGAAGTAGAACTTACTGAGAAGTATAATGTCTCCAATATTTTAAATTAGTGATCAACTAAATAATTCAAGAATTTTTTTTATTTCTCAAAAAATTGTATTTCTTGTAAAAAAATTTACAAACTAAACAACTTCTAAGTAAGATATAGGAGTTTGTTGGAGATTTTAACTTTTAACCTTCTTACCGTTAATACAAGAAAAAAAATCTAAGCCTATTGAAAAAAAAAAAGAAAGAAAGGAAAAATCATTAGAAGGAAAGCACTGCGTTTACAAAATAGAGTCTGGCATTTCACAGGAAAATGAACATGTCAGCATGAGCAAACTAGCGGGGAATGCCAGTCGCCCGCCTTCTTAGTCCTTAGCATGTGTAGTTTATTTCATCTGGCTTTCTTGAAGTCGTTCTATGTATATCTAAATAAATTATTCGACCTCATACTCGATCGGGAATGACTAGAAATTATGCGGGCTCTGCCCGCGCAGGTTCAAATCCTGCCGTTCAACTTTCTGGAATTTAATTTCCCCCTTTTGAAATTTAGCCCATACACTTTCCCATATAAAAAAAAAGGTAAAAATACTTATTTATTTGTTATTTGTTTATGATAATTGATTATTGTATTTATTGATTTGTCAGAGTTGGTTTCTGATAATTTGATAATTTTTCTGGTCTACTAATTTTGTAAAAAATAATTATTATAAAATATATTTTGACAAAAAAAAAAAAGAAAAATAGACATGAAGAATGGAACTTTATATGAGTATGATTAAAAGAAAATTTGTATACATTATTTACTAATTGATGCTTAAAGGTGATTTTTTTTTCTTCAATTAGAAAAGTTAAAAAATGAAAAGTGAACAATAAATAAGTCAGAATCAAGTATTGTAAAGTTAAATTATTCAAGTTTCTTAGAAGGTAAAATATCTTAACTCATATTATGTAATTTTTTTAATGTTTTATTAGAGATTGAAGAAGTGGATTGACTCTAAATTTAATAGTTGGTTGGTTATTGATTGGTTATATGTTGAGGAGTTTGTCATTTTATTGTATGTTTTGATTACCACTTTGTAAACTAAAAAATTAGTTTTTTATGCATTTTTCATGTGTTTGTGCACTTTTAAATTTGTAGGTAGTATGATTTTTTTCCTTATCAGATGTTAGAGTTTCACCTATGATAAGACATCATAGTACAAACCTAATGAGTAACAATTTCTTGGTTGATCTTTAATTTGGAATATTTTTTGTAACTTGTTCTAGTTTCATCCGTAGCGGGCCTAACAGAGTCAGACCAGTGAAACTCTTGAGTTACTTGAGTGCATATGTATATAAATGGAGGAAAAATTCATACTATTTATTTCTGATAATTGATTATTGTATCTGTTGATTTATCTAAGTTGGTTTCTAATAATTTGATGATTTTTCTGGTCTAGTAATTTTGTAAATAATTATTATTATAAAATAGATTTTAAAAAAATTAGAAAAATAGGAATAAATCATAGAACTTTATATGAGTATGATTAAGAGAAAATTTATATGCATTGTTTGATGGTTAAAAGGTGATTTTTTTTCTTTAATTAGAAAAGTTAAAGAATGAAAAGTGAACAATAAATAAGTTGAAATCAAGCATTGTAAACTTAAATTATTCAAGTTTCTTGGAACGTAAAACATCTTAACTCATATTATGTAATTTTTTTAATGCTATGTTAGATATCAAAGAAGGTGGATGTACTCTAGGTTTAATGGCTGGCTGGTTATTGACTGGTTGTATATTGAGGAGTTTGTCATTTTATTATTTTTGGTTGCTACTTTATAAACTAAAAAAATAGTAATTTATGCATTTTTCATGTGTTTGTGCACTTGTAAACTTGTAGTATGACTTTTTCCTCATCATATGTTAAAGTTTCATTTGTGATAAGACCGTTAGAATTCTCTTATTTTAGATTTTATAATTCATAAATGATAATAAGTTTTTATCAAGATAATTTAGAGCACTAATATAGTGACATAAAGTTATTAGGCTCAATTTGGTACTACAACCTATTTCTGGATATTGGGTTGGATTAGTGTGACGGGTGGAATCTAAACTCATTTTCACTATTATTTATTGATAGGTCCCTACTCTTATATCTTATATGGTTAGATAGTATTTTTCCTATCAAATTGTTATCTTATAGTTTCTCAATTAATGATCAAAACCATTAAGAAGAGTGATTTTGTCAAGAAGAAAAGATCAATGGATCAAGCAGGAAGTTCAAGTAATTCTAATCCTTCTTCAATCAATTCTACATTTTATCATATCACAGTCACATGATTGAAAGATTAAAGTTCAAAATTGTTAAATTTATTTTAGCAAATGATACCATAGCCTGGCTATTATATGATTACGATTAATAAGATGTGAATTTTGTGATGTAATTTTTATTTGAATAATATGATATACAATAGGTTTTTTTGGTGATCGGATATGTTCTGAATCATTAAATTTATTTCATAACTTTTGATATTAAATACATGATATTATGCATGAAATTTACTTTGTTTAATTGTACTAAATTCAATCATAATTGCATGAGAAATTTTGTGTCTTAACACTCATTTTATGATTGTTTTGGCACAATGTAAATTCTAGAATTTATGGTGATCCTTGATTTTGAAATTAATCAAAATGGGTTAATACATTTAGCAGTTGGTATAAAGTTAAAATTGAAAATACACGATTCTAATCTAGTATGTTAACAAGTTTTTGGATTTTGATAGGTTTGGGAAAGTGGAAAATTTTTCCTTCAAATGTTTAAGTGAGAAATAACTAATTTCCTGAGTTATAAAACTTGTTTTAAAACTGGAGTTATATTGTGGTTTCATTACTAAATTTTTTTTGGTTATTTTTATTAACAAAAACTTCAATTTTTGAAAATGTTTTTAAAAAGTTATATTATGGTCTCATTACTAATTTTTTTTGGCTATTTTTTATAATGAAAACTTTAGTTTTTAAACATGTTAAAATTAGAGTTATATTGTGATTTCATTACTAAGTTTTTTTAGTTATTTTTAATGAAAACTTTAGTTTTTGAATTAGGATTTGAGTAGATTGAGTAGGAAATTACAAAAGTAAGATAACTCAATTAAAGTTGCATGTGAAAAATAGCTTAAAAATGTTTTCTTAACCAAGTCATCGCCAGGTTGGATGACCTGAGTTACAGACCCAACAAAAGGTTGAAGACAACCTCATTTGCACATGGCCCATATGCATGCAAGGCACATGTGAATCATACACCACTTTCCTAATAGTTTTTTTTTTTTTGTGGTGGTTTTTCTACCATTGGCCTCCACTCTTCGAGGCGTTATTTTAGGATATTTCTTTCAATTTTTTTAAAATAAAAATTATTTAATTAATTTTTGTGCTAATTTCTTAAATAATTAAATGATGTTATTTTGGCACAAATTTTACCATATGATTCTTACAATTTTAGCTACAGTAGGTAATTTTTGTAAAGTTATTTAATGATATTTGGATGTTGATAAATTTTGATCAATATGGAATATTATTGTAGGAATTATTTATGACCCATATTATGTCATTAAATTTTGTGTAATTGTGTTCCCACCTTTCGCGGGACCAATTAAATAAAATTTTGTTAAAATAAAATAGTTTTGTATGTTATTCAGGAGAATATTGTATTAATAATATTACATATCCTTTAGTATGGTATTATTAATGTGGTTTGTTAGTAATAATGTGAGTGTAAGGTTAAATGTTATGTTTTTAGAATTTTAAATTCCCTTTGGAGTTTGGTTCTAAAAATGTAATGTTTAATTATTGTATTATATTACAAGGTCTTAAATACCCTTTTAGTATTAGATCTTATAATGTAATACTATGAATAATCACATAGTGAATATTTGAGAAAAATATTAGCATGAGTAAAGTTTTTATATATGCCAACGTGTTAATAATTTTTCTCAGCTTCTTTTCCTATGCAATTAACTTTTGTAAAGATGTTGAATGGGACGAATTATGAGGATTGGACGGAGTAATTAAAGTTATACCTAATGGTCACCAATCTTGATTGCCACTTCAAGAACAGGAGCCTATCATAGATGTAAATTCAAGTGTAGATTTGAAAGGTATAAGGCCAAATTATTGGCAAAAGATTGCACTCAGAGAGAAGACATTGATTATAAAGAGACTTTTTTACCAGTTTCTACTAATGACTCATTCTAAGTTATTATGGTGACGGTAGCTCACTTTGATTTAGAGCTGTATTAGATGGATGTCAAAATAACCTTTTTAAATGGTGACTTGTCAGAAACAATGTACATGAAACAACTAGATAGTTTCCAAGAGAAAGGTAAGGAACACCTTGTGTGTAAACTAAAGAAGGCCATTTATAGCTTAAAATAAGCATAGAAATAGTGGTATCTCAAGTTTGATGAGATAGTAACTTCTCTTAGATTCAAGAAGAATGATACAGACCAATGTACACATGAAATTGATTGCAAGCATCTTTGTAATTCTAATTCTGTATGTTGATGAAATGCTCCCCGCAAGCAATGATGTGAATATGTTGACTGAGACAAAGCAAATGCTATCACAACACCTTGAGATAAAAGATCTTAGGACTGCTTATTTTGTTTAAGGCATCAAGATTCATCATGATAGATCTTTAGGTGTTTTTAGCTTGTCTTAACGATTTTATATTGAGAAAATTCTAAGGAAATTCTACATGTCTATATGTTCTCAAGCTTTTTCACCAGTACAAAAGGGTAACATATTTTTGAAGACCTAGAGTCTTTAAAATAATGAAAAAAGGCAAAAAATGAACAATGTCCCGTATGAGTCAGTCGTAGGTAGCCTAAGGTTTGCTTAAGTATATATACACGTGCTCATATAACTTATGTTGTTGGTGTATTGGAGAGATACCTATGTATCCTGTTCAAAGGCATTAGACTACAACTAAAAGCATAATGAGGTATCTACACGGTACTAAGGATTACATGGCGACCTACAGAAGATTAAGAGATCTCATTGTTAAAAGCTACTCAGACTCAGACTTTGTAGATTGTTTGGATGATCATAAATCAACATCTGGATACATTTTTATGATAGCAGGAAAAGTTGTATCATGGAAAAGTAAAAAGCAATCCATTATAGCAACCTTCACTATGGAAGCAAGTATGTTGAATGTTTTGAAGCTACTCATAAAGTTGTATGGTTGAGAGCATCTCAAGGCCCTTAATCATTTACTGAGACAATACTACTGCTATAAACTTCTCTTTGAACAACAAAAGCTCTAATTGTAC
>JANHAO010006641.1:0-21078 GCA_026873985.1 Saraca asoca
TTTTGAATTATTTTTAATATTATATTATTTATTTTAATTATTATATTATTTACACTATTTATTTTAATTTTTTAATAAAATATTTCTTCTTTAAATAAAAAATAAAAAATTAAAATTAACTAAAAAATTTATCATTATAATTACTTAAAAATATATTTTTATTTATAAAATAAAAATAGAATTTATATAAAAAAATTATATAAACATATCCTTTTATGTCATTTTATATTTATCAATTAGCTTAACAATTAATTTTATCAAATACCTCTAATTTAATATACTAATTTAACAATTTTCAGTTAAAATTTAACTTTTTCACTTTTAATTAACTTATAAATTATCAGCTAATTTATCAATTATTTTTTTCAAACAAATATCACTTTTCAGACATAAAAGGGTGATAAATCAGGCGTGATGAAATTTACTTAAAAAAAAAAAAAATGCATTTCATGAGCATCCGACATTAGCAGTGTCAAAAATCCGACCTCAAACTCCCTCTCCTCTTTTGAACACTTCAATCTTCTTCTTCTTCTTCTTCTTCTTCTTCTCTGTTACATAAACTAGCTGCTTTCATCTCCTGCTTCTTCAAAGAGGGGTCTTTACTATTGTAATGGATTTACCCTTCTCTCTGAAATCCCTTAATGTCTACCTCAAAGCATCCTGTCTTCCTTTAAGGTTCCAGTCTCCTCGTCCGCGCTTCAATCCTCAAATAGGTGCTAAGCAGCTTAGAGTTCAGTGCGAGTTTGAAGGCAAAGTGAATGGTGCCTTTTCCGGTGATTTCGACCCCCGCTTCCTCGACCGGGTATGCATGTTTGCTTCTCTCTCTACTTGGTTTTATCATTATGACCCATCATGCTTTCTGGGTTTGGCAAAATTCCACGTAGATATGTGTTAACTTTAGGATTTTCCTTTTATTTTTTAGGATTGAAAAAAAAAAGTGTTAGCTATTTAGTACAAGATTTTTTTTCCCTGTTGTCAAGTCCTTTTATTTTTCGGATATGCTTTGTAATTAGTGTTGTTACCTGAAGTAGTCAGGTCCAATCGAACACTTGCTGTCATTTGGTGTGGTGATGGTTCATTTCTTTTTGTACAGGTTGCATTTTTAAAGTAAGGTACATTTCATTGTTACGCTTAAAACACAGTTTAAATTTAGAATTCTTCTGTAGCTGACCTGAACTTCAATTGTCTGGATCAAAATTTGATATATGCATTATTGTTATGCTGGGTATAAGGGGGATGTTTTAACAAAATATTGGCATTTAATTAGCAAAAGCTGGGCATTGGATATGTTCTCATCCCATGTAGGGCATGCTTGAAATTGATGGTTATTTTAGTTTTTGAAATCAGTGATTTAGAATTATGACGTAGGCAGACTACTGACATACAATCAGCAGAAAAGCTAATATTATGTTTGTATACCTTGACATTCTTTTGTAAAACTGCTATGCATCGTTGCAGCCTGTGATGAAATTCAGAGAAAGAACTTGCATAGGCGACTTTAGAGAAAAGTCACGATCAGTTAAGCTAATTGAGTTGTGAGTTGTGACAAAGTTTAGCCTTTATATACTATGCAAATTAGTGCTGCACATCCAATAGAGAACTTCTTTTCCCAGTCTATGACCAGGGCTGTTCTACCATAGCAATCATTGTATGTGTTACTGCATGTCAGCTTATTGCCTATAAGCCAGAAAGGAATCATGTCTTTGTCTAATGAGAACATTGAGAAGAAGTGATATAAGGAAAATCCAAATGACTAGGAGGGTTACTTAGAAGGAAATTCGGTTTTAACATAGTACTTATAAAAAAATTGTGACTTAAGGTTATAAGAAGAATGATGCTCTCTGCAAGGATGATATAAATGTTTCTCTTTACTCAATTTGTATGATACAGGTTACATATTTATAATTTTATCATCTATGGGCGTTTAGAGGCATTAGAATATATAAAATTTCACCTTATCGTTTTTTCTGTTCCTTGCCTGAATAGTATATCATTTATGGGTTTACTAGATTTGTCTGAAATACAATAATCATAGGAAATAACGTTCCTTCAGCATTCAGATTGCTGAAAACTTCTTACTATGAGTGAACAATAGATTGTAGTAAGATGATTGCTTAACTCAGAGGGAACAGTTCAAGAACTCATTTAAGTTGAGGCACAGGAGGGACAAGGTTTTTGGCATATGTGGAATAAAAGGATTTAGATTACTATTGAAATGATAATATAGAGTTAGCATGACCATAAACAGTAGTTTATTCTTCTCGTAGAGTTTCTCTTAGTGGTTAGCATTGTTTGCAGGACATTAATTTCTAAATTTTTTAATCTAAACTAAGTCGATTATGCTCAATCTGATAATGAAATTTCTGTTATAGCAAAAAGCATTGGAGGCAGCAATGAATGAGATAAATAACTCATTTGGAAAGGGAAGTGTTACAAGATTGGGCAGTGCTGGAGGAGCTTTGGTGTATGTATTGTCTCTACATTCTTTGTCACACCAGAGTCCTAACTTATCCCTCTTCCACGCCCTGAAAAAATAATATATAAAACCTCGGTTCTATTAAATTTAAATGAGATAACATATTTCAAATTCTCTAACATCTTGTACATTGCAGTGAAACTTTTCCTAGTGGCTGTTTGACATTAGACTGTGCTTTAGGTGGTGGCCTCCCGAAAGGAAGAATTGTAGAGGTATGAAGTCTATATTTTTGAGCTCTATTTTTTTCTTTTAAATTCTTTCTCGTTGTGGTTTAATTTATATTCTTTGAATTCTAATTATAAGGTGCTAGAGTCATCCTAGCATATACTATTGGTTGGCTTGATAATACTAGCTATCAGAGTAAACTAGTTGTCGCATTTTAGATTCCTTAATTCTTCCATGCTTGATTTTTGCAGTGTGTGATGGAGCTATTGGATCTTTAACATTTTGCTTATAAAATTTGGCCTGTCAATCATGGTCGAGCTGATATAATCTTCCATGTCTGTTTCCAGATATATGGACCAGAAAGCAGTGGGAAGACCACCCTAGCACTTCATGCAATTGCAGAAGTGCAGGTATTTTATATATCTTGATTTATCCCCAATTATTAATTCTTTCTTATGAAGGATTGATTTTAATGTCAAATATGTCTATGGGACCAATATGCAATGTGTTGAATGTGGTGTTCAGAAATTAGGAGGAAATGCAATGCTTGTTGATGCAGAGCACGCTTTCGATCCAGCATATTCTAAAGCATTAGGAGTGGATGTAGAAAATCTGATTGTTTGCCAACCTGATCATGGAGAGATGGCTCTTGAGAGTAATGCTATATTTTTTTTGCACTTTATATGGTTTTGTTGGAAACTTGGAATGTATAAAAAAAGGTTTTTGCTGCAAGTATTTTCAAATGGCAGAGTTTTTTTATTTTTTTATTTTATGATATCTATGGATTAATTGGGGTTTCACTATTATAGTCGCAGATCGTATGTGTAGATCTGGTGCCATAGATCTTATTTGTGTGGATTCTGTCTCAGCTCTTACGCCACGAGCAGAGATTGAAGTAAGTAATCACCACTCTCTCTCTGTTGAATAAGTTATCATTTATAGGATTTGGCCATTTCTCACTCTTCATATTTGCCCACATATATGTAGGGTGAGATTGGAATGCAGCAAATGGGATTGCAAGCTCGTCTTATGAGCCAAGCTTTGCGTAAGATGTCTGGAAATGCCTCTAAAGCTGGTTGTACCCTTATATTTTTAAATCAAATAAGATATAAGGTACTTCTGGTTGGATAGATTTGGATTTCTTTCTGGCAAGTTGCATGCATTTAATTACCAAAGGGCTGTAAAATAACTTACGCTTACTTGTTCTACTGATTTTATTTAATATTTTATGTCAAAATAATATTACCCCATTAATCTCTGCCTAATATGACTTAATGTCTTGTTTACTTCTGTAGATTGGTGTCTATTATGGAAATCCAGAAGTGACAAGTGGTGGAATTGCATTGAAGTTTTTTGCTTCAGTTAGACTTGAAATACGTCCTACAGGGAAGATAAAGTCTGTAAGCACAACAACTCTGTCAAATTTTCTTGTCTTTTGTTATCATGACAGAATTGATTTATATAAGGAACTACCACATGCATCCTCAACTTCTTTAGGCTAAAGGTGATGAAGAAATTGGCCTCAGGGTTCGTGTAAGAGTGCAAAAGAGTAAGGTAAGTTAACTTATTAGGAGTACCATGCCTGTCAATATATATATATATATATATATATTTTTTTTTTTTTCTTTTTGTGAATTCTCTCTGTTTCTGTAATGATGGTTAACATTTTCACTTGATACTTTGACATTACTTATTTAAAATTGAAATGATGATTTTACTTTCATTCACTTCATTGATCCAGCTGTTGGTTTGTATGTTCCTTGGCTGAATTTACATTAGTTTTGGTGTAAGGATCTATATTGGAGAAGTGAATAGCAGATCTAGACATTTAACAAATATAATAATCTAAATAACACTTATTATATCAATGATTTGTTGGGACTTTAATTTCAAGAATTGCTGTTGCTACTTGCGAAACTCTTTGCAAAATTCTTTGTGGATGTTGCAATTCATGTGAAGATTACTCCACTTACAGAAAATTCAAATCTAGGCAATCCACTGGATTAATTTCCTCCAGATAACAGAATACAGTAAGAGAATTTGTTGCAGATATACAAATCAATATGTTGGGATGCTAGCAGCCCACAAGTACAAAAGGATTATCAATGGAGCAAGAAGAACACAAATATATGTTGCCATACCTGATGTTAAATAATAAGGATGTCAAGATTTTAAAGAATTTCTTGTGTGCTAGTACTACTATGTATTAACAAAGGCAAGTCTTTATTTTGCTTCATGGACCTCAGCAGCTTAATGAAAGGTGAGGTCAAGTTATATCCGGAGAAACCTTTGCTGTTGGTCCTTGCCAATATGCTTATGGAGCATAATTGGCTATGCTTTAGTTAGTAAAAGATGTGAGTTGACATTGCTCTTTTCTGATGCTTCTTCTGGTCGTACAGAACTATGTCCGATGCAAAATTTTTAACATATCATAGCTGCATTTCTCCTTATCTTTACCCATCTTTCCGGAGATCCATAACTTGTTGTTTCAGGTGTCAAGGCCATACAAGCAAGCTGAATTTGAGATTATATTTGGAGAGGGAGTCGGTAAACTTGTAAGGATTGTTGTTTGAAAGCATTTTTCACCTTGACAAGTCTTGTGTACTGTTATTTTGACTTCCCATATTCATGCAGGGTTGCATTTTAGATTGTGCAGAAATGATGGATATTGTCCTAAAGAAAGGCTCTTGGTATAACTATGGGGACCATAGGTATATATGTGATCTCTTTGCATCTTTATTGTTATACTTTATACATGGATCATGTCAGCTTTTCTTTTCTTTTTTTTTTTCTCTTCCTCTCACATGTGTAAATCTTTACTACTATTGAGAAGGTAACTTTCTATTAGAAACAGGGAATTAAAACAATATCGTCTTTTTCTTATTATAACTCTTTTTCTTTCTCTGATTCCTCCATTAGTGGACCTTTTCTGTTATATATAAACTATCATTACTTAATGTCATTCTCCAATTTCATTTTAAATAGGTTGGGACAGGGAAGGGACAAAGCAATGCAGTACTTGAGGGATAACCCGCATCTCTTGGAAGAAATTGAAAAGGTATACTACCAGCTTTCTTAGTGCCTGTTTGATGCCTGGTAAAAAAAGTTGGAATCACACAGTTTTCTTCAAGAAACTGATCTGGCATAGTCTGAGTTACTGCAGTTTGCTCTGTTTTTGTCTTCCAAATACATTTGGTTGCTTTGGCATCAAATTCAGTTTTGTTAAAATACTACCATCAATTATGAAATTTTCTTAAAATTGGTGTGCAGTCAAATTAATCAGAGGCCATAGAACCTGTAATTTTTGTATTATTGGATCATATATTAACCTAGGTGATTAAGGTTGCAGTTTTTATCTCATTCTTGTGATTTCATATTGTTTGTTACGAGGTAATCCAAGTTCATTTTTGGGGGGTTGTCATATCCTTGAATCCTGATACTAGCCTACTTGCATCAGCATAATTAAATATTTCCTTCCACTTTCCAAATTCCAGCCATGAGGGGAAAAAAAAAAAAAATTCTCCTGTACACTTTCCTTATATATTATGGAGTATATGTGATGCATTACAGAGATTACGAAGAAATGTAATGAAATTTCATGCAGGTGGTTCGGTCTTCATTGATAGACGGAACTAGCCAAACAGGGTTTGCATACATGAAGAACACATCATTGCCTCGTGAAGATGAGGACATATACTAGGAAAACCAATGAAAGAGCCAATTCTTCTGTTGTTGTTGAAGAGAATTTCTTCTTCATGGCACGTGCAAGTGGAGGTGAATCTGGTCTTGGACACCATTTTCTGTTTCATTGGAAAATGTTAAAGCAACACAAGGAGATATATTGTCCAGTAACCTGTGTAGAAGGCGAGATAAACACAGAAAGAGGGGCTGGGAGAAGGCAAAGTGGCAGGGATAATTATATTTTCATTTTAACATGATACATGATCAATGACTTACTAATTAAGCCTTTTTGTTTCCTGCTGCCTTTTCTAATGATTTGTTGGGGACTAAGAAAATCAAAGCTGAAGAAAATGAAATTGATAAATTATGCCCTTTTTCTTTTGTTTCCTGTTGCCTTTCTAATGGTTTATTAGGTACTATGAAAATCGAAGCAGAAGAAAAGGAAATATAGTCTCATTTTCCTCTCCTTTCCTTCTATATATATTTTTTTCTCTATCCAAACAGATTATGAGTGTTCTCTTCTCTATTCATGCAATGTTTTGCACTTTGCATTTGAATTTGTTTTTGTTTGAGAGCAGGGGAATGAAAGAAAATAGATGTTATATACTATTTTAGTTTTAATTGTTAGAATATAACTTTTGCTTCTTATTTCTCTCATTTTTCCGCATTCAAACAAATCAGATTCTTACCAGTATGTATGGACACTTGTAGTAGTAATGCCATTTTGAGTGTCTTGTGCTCATTCGACCTGTTAATTCCACCATAAGTTTCAGCTGAGTTGAGAGAATGTTAAGTATTTGAAACCAGAAATTGAAGCAGATAGAAGAAGAATGAAAACAGACATGCAAAAGCACAAAAACAAAAAGGAGATTACATTAATAGATACATACATACAAAATCCTCAAGCTCATCTTGATTATTGGGCACATCGATTGCTATTCTATTATCAAACAAAACCTAAATGATTGTTTAAAAAGAAGTTTTGAAAATATTGATCAAGATCCATTATTTGTATTGAGAAAAATATTTTGACCTCTCCTAAAATTTTATGAAAATATACAAAATTTTCAATTAGTTTCAAGACTTACAAAAACTTTCCTTAAATTTTGAATCGCTACACTATTCTTCAATTAAGTTTTTTTTTTTTTTTTGTCTTTTAGTTGTAATGTTTTCTATTAGTGACTAGTTAAAAGATGTTTCGAACTAAATCTGTAAATTTTGATCCTATTTTCATTATATAATAAACACGTGACTTCATTTTTAGAACTCAACTGTGTTTTTTATTGAAAAATCTCTTCAATCATTTTTTTAACCATATTTTCAAGTGTTTAATAGTATCTTTGAAAGTAAAATTATTCATAACAACGATAATTATGTTATTATCTAATTTTGTTAGACAAGAAAAATTGAATAAAAAATTCACTTATAACAAAAACAAAAACGTTTCTATCATAGAGAAAAAATTGAACTAATATCTTAGAGTAAACCTACAAAAATTGAGTTTGTAAAAGAGAAATTAATAAAAAAAGGGACTCATCTTAAGAAAACTGAAAAAATTGTTACTTGCAACTAATGAATAAATAAAAAAAATTACATTATTAACAAATAAGTGAAAAAAATTGCAAGAAAATATAATAAATTTGTGTATTGAAAGAAAGTTCAAATATAATTAATAAAACACAAGTCAAGAAACTAAAAAATAAAGAGGAAGAAACAGCAGATTGGAGAATCATAATCTCACATTCACTAACAAACCTTGATTTCCCTCTATAAAAAATGATTTTTTCTTTAGATTTTAGTGCTTGTAACGAAGGGGAGAAAAAAAGAGAGAGGAAAAAAATATATGAAATTATCAATTTTTTTTATTATTTTTAAGTAAACTTCATAAAAGGCTATTCTTATTTTGGAGGCAATGCAGTAGTCAAAATATTATTTGACTTATAAATCCTACTTTTGATTTAAGAATAAATATTTAAGGAATATACAATTATATTCCTCACAAAATATGCTTAATTGAAAGTAAAATGTAAGATTTCTAACTAAAAAAGAAATTCATGTAATTTTCGTATACTTAATGAATTTATATTAAAAAATATTTTAGTTAAAGATTTTTTTTTTTTAAATTATAACCAGAGGAGTTCAGATCTTTCAGTAGCACAGGATGTCACTAGCAAAAATAACTCTCTTCCTTCAATGGTTTTGACTTTTGATAGATAACTCCGATACTCATAAGCAGATAGCAACATTTGTTACAATTATAGCATTCAGCGTGTGTGTGTGTGTGTATATATATATATATATCCCTAAACTAAAATAAAATCAAAAGAATTATTTATCAATTATTAAAATCAAAGTTACTATAATCAGTTAAAATCAAAATCAATTATCTATCAACATGTACTTGTTGAAAAAGAAAATAGCTCTGCTTCACAAATATCAATTATTTATTATATTCACGTTAGAATTTCTCGTATAATACACAATACAAAAAGCATAAAAGAATTGCTATCTACCTCAACACTCATGGTATATTCCCAGGAAAACGACGGCAGCCACGAATGACAACACTTTATCCATAAAATTAAAATCTTTATGGAAGAATTCATTGGCCATCTGCTCCAAGATTTGTGCATTTTCTATCAAGAACTTAACAGAATTAACATCGACTAGACTACCCAATCCATTTCTGATCTCCGCCGCTTTAAGGTTGAATTGCAAACAAGAAGGCATTGCAGCACTCAAGACATCTCTGTCAAACTTTAATGTCACATGAAAATATATAATTATTATTTGTCAATCATCATATATTTTCTTAGTAATATTTGAAACTCTTTGAGTAGTGAGGTTGATTGGTGAAGCGAGGAGAAGCCGCAAAGTGATATACGAAGACAACAAAGTCAGTCGTACATAACGAAAGTGGTCCATTTAATACGCTCTGATAATCAAGTCAGTATTTCAACAGAGTTTCAGTAATGTAATAAAGATGATATGAAAGAGGGATACTTGCTTGTATATATAAGTGTCGAACCTACCAATTAGCATACTCTTGGATGAATGGAGTGTTATCACCTGTCTCCAGCATATTGATAACATCAGCGAGATTCCCACTAGGTAGTTGCAGTGATCACATTATTCATGATATTTGAGTCATACCTGTTGCCATGTGTTGGTTAGGTGGTTGGTTCGTTGAGCTCTCCTTTAACCAAGTCTTGCATACAGGTTGATAGACCTAATGTATCTGGTTGAATGATCGGGGCCCAACCAACTACAACTGCTTGTAGAGATTATAGGCTATTTTAAATTATGTCACTTGTCTCCTTCCCCCTTGGTGGGAGATGCAGTTGGTATGCATGGAGACCATTCATTTCCGACAACGAGCCCCTTGTTAACAATAAATGTTTTTGTCGTTTTAAGAAGCTTCGAGACTCGCAAAGGTCATATCAATGGCACAGATCACCATCCTAGCCATTCATTGTGATCAACCCTAGCCATTGGATCTCTTTTTCTCCTCTATAAAAACTCTTCTAGGTCTTTTGAGAGCGCCCTTCGGCACTTCGTTCTGAAGACTAAACAAGATGTTGTCTCTAATCTCTTCTTTTGACGCTTCTCTTTGACTTCTGGCTACTCCACCGCGGTCTTGCATGCAACCTCCTCTGTCTCTTCTACTTTTATGGTTTTTACTGCTTTTGGTTTTCTATTTTTTGCCTTTTTTTTAAAAATGTGTCGGTTATGACAGTTTGTTTTTGCTTTTACTTTTTTCTTGGCAACTACACCTAATGCCCTTGTCTTCTCTCGGGTCATACTGGAGGGTCCAATGCCTTGGTCTAGACTCTTCCTTTTCCTTTCTCTTCTTCATTTTCTTTCTTTCTTTTTATTTTGGTACCTTCCAATTCTTTTTTTAACTACTTTTGCTTGACTGTCCTTCACTTTCCTTCTTCCATTCTAACCATACTTTGTTTTCTATGAAGGTGGTCCTCATCCTTCTGTCTTCTTACTTCATGTCCGATGGATTAAGTGATCCCATCAACTTGTCATTAGATTTTAACTCCTCCTTAGACCTTGGAGAATTATCGTTTAAGAGTATTGTATATCACTATGTCCTTCCCCTCTATTCTATCATAATCGACCGATCTTGAGATGAGTAGGGATGAATGGGTTCACCTTATCGATGCCACACTAGACAACTTATGACGTCCATCCGCATGTGAAGTCAATAGCTATTTTTGCAGAATGGTGAGATCTGGTTATAATCTAGGAGCTAGAGAAAGTTTATATTCATAATAAACCCATCGAGGGAATTATCTTTGAACCCACTTAGGAGGATGAGCGGGCTTGCAGTTATGACACCTCATCCTTCTTGATGTTTTATGGGGATGTGATCAATCATCTTCATGTTTTCCCTTCTTTTTCCCCATTTCAAAGAAGTGTCCCCTAGGCAACGAATGCTTGCCCTTCCTAGTTAACCTAGAGTGCTTAGGTCTTTCTCCACTTTGAAGTGTTAAGCATTTGGATTCATCTCACCCCAACCATAGGGTCTTTCTTCTTTTTCTTCACCTACTCACAACAAAAAGTTGGAAGCTGGGTGCATTTGGTTCAGCACCCCGATTTGGTCATCATAGAGAACATGCTTACTGGTGTTCATTCTTGGAAGCATTCATTCTTCAAAGTCCAAATGGCCAAGGGATTTATCCATTTTTCTTCAAGATGGGGGGCTACTCTACCTAACCAAGTGGACCAAACTTGTTAAGTAACCCCGGGGTCTCTCTTTTGAAGATCTTTTAGACAATGAATAGGATTTCATAGTTAGATTGTTGGCGTTAGATGCCCAATTTGTCCTCTATGCGTACTTTGCTTTACAATCTGACTTTGTCTGCTAGCTCTGCTTTTACTAATTTCTATTTGCTCTTGTTTTGTGTAGATTGTTGGATGAATCAAACCCAATTGAGATTCACCACACCAAGATGGACTTACAGTGTATAGTTGAAATTCATGCCTAGGCCTTGACTAAGGAAAAGCCAATTGTGCCCCCACTACTCAACTTAAATTGGCATCATTAGCAAATGAGGTCACTAGCGGCCCTTATTCTGTTGATCGACTTAGGTTTACACCTGTCTGCTCTAAGATGTCTAGAAGGAAGCATAAGGTTGCCACCAAAAAGTTTTTTAAGGGCAAAGAAAGCAGCTCTTCCAACATCCCTGTGCCTCCTGCAAAGAAAATCAAAGTGGGTGCCTAGAAGGAACTATTATTGTTCAAGGCGCTCGTAGGGAGTAACCTATCTTTTGATACCATAGATAGCCTATAGTATAAAGATGCAGATTATGATGTTTTCCTACATAGTCAGCTACTATTTCTCACTGACTAAGATTGTGCTAAAGACTTCATATTGGACCATGGCCCTTGTGTCTATTAAAATCTTCAGTGTCTTAGATTATTTGCCCGACCGCCACCCTCATAGTGACGGTGCTGTCTTATGCTTGGACCAAGAGGTAGCTAGCAAAAACCAATCCTGACTTGGTGGATGGCTGAAAAAAGAAATTGAAGCTAAGTCCAAGGAGGTAGCTGGCCAAGACAAGAGCATTACTGATATGATTGCATATAGCTAAATTAGTGAAAGAGTGGGATGCCTTGTCTTAGAAAAGTGAGGAATTGGTAAAAGAGTTGCAGGCCAATCAGAAAGAATGAGCAAAGAGCAAAGCAGCCTTTAATAAAAGACTTGAAGATGTTATGAAGAAGGCCAAAGATCTTACTATCCCTTGCTTTGTGCTGGGTTTGTTGAAGCTATCTGTTAGATTTAACACTTTAATCTTGACATGACATTTGACCTTTCCAAGCTAAATTGGGACAAGACCTTGGAGAATATTCTAGAAGAGTTACTAAAAGAAGATTAGGTTTCTTTTATTTTGTTATTGTTTTTGTATGAAATAGGCTGAATGGCCTTAGAGATGAAGTGACCTTATGAATCTTTACTTTTGCACATTTAGCATCTCCCTATTTATCTTTCATATAACATTTGTCTTTGTATCCATGCCTCTAATGGGTTATCCTTTCCTTACCTTTTTGAACGACTATTACTTTGGTGCTGTTTAGCTCCTCATTCAATTGAGCCTCAAATGGGTTTCTTTGTTTATTATTTTACTTTGCTGATTTTTCATGCCTCTAAGAGGCTTTATGCTTGTAGTTTCTCTTTGCTCATGATTAGCCTCCTTAGTGATCCTCATTCCTAAAGAATTGAAACTACGTTGGGATTTTCCTTCTTGAGGAATTATGATTACTCAGGAATCTTTCCTTCCTGAGGAATTAAGACTACCCTGAGACTTTTCCTTCTCAAGGAGTTGCATGGTCATCTCACTTGTTCACCCAAATCTTTCTTGATCATTGGATTTCTTCCAACCTTTTATAAAAGTTAATATAGGCCTCTTAATAGTGGCCATTATAATTCACTTATGCAAGCGTCCTACTCTACTATTGTTTGCTATCATCCTTTCAGCATTCTTTAGATTCTGATTTCATCATTGCCTCCCTTACAGGTGAGCTTTTGCCTTGCTTCTTTTTGTAGCTTCCCTTTTCCTCATATCTTCTTTAAATTACATTGGCAATAGTGGTTCTTCTTTAGTGACTGTGCCCTTTGTGATTATGTATGGGCTAGGTCGATTAGCTTTTTGAATGGATTGATGAATGAACTTATGAATTTTTCCTTTATGTGCGATGTTATCCTTTAATTAGTGTCTTCGTATTTGTGCCTTAAATGGGCTTTGTAATTAGTTTCCTTCTATTGGTATGTTGATCATTTAGGTTTCTATTGATCTTTTTTAATTACTCTTGTGTGCATTTGAATGTCGTATTTTGAGAACTTTTATTAATATTGTTAGATCTGTTCAATCTTTTATTGGTGTGGATCTGCTTAGGCTTTTATTCATATTGAGGGAATTGCTCGAATTTTTATTGGTGCCGAGGGATCTACTCAAACTTTGAGATGCATATGATGTAATTTTTCACTTTCATTTCATTGTCTTGGATACATGATTTATCACTCAATGATTAGATCTATACATAATATCACTTTAAGTGTGTTGCATTCCATGTTCAGGGAAGGGCTTTGAATAGTTTCCAGGTGGTAAGTGCCATTGAGGAGACTTTCTTACACTTCGAACAACCCCTCCCACGTGGCTGTTAATTTTCCCTCAGCTTGCACTTTTCATGGTTCAGCTGCTATTTGTAGGATTAAGTCTCCCTTAATAAATACTTTACTCTTCACTCTTTTGTTTGCAACTCTAATGATTTTCACTTTATAGCGTTTGTTTTGAAGCTGAGCCATCTCTCTTGTTTTGGTTAGCATGTTTAGTTCTTCCCTTCTCCTTTCTTCATTCCTTTGTTGTTCGTATTGTTTTCTTCATTCAAAGCATTGTCCGAGCTCTACTTGGAGCATGGCGTCACTCCCGTATGTGAGCATGAAAGGAGTTTTGTTGGTGGCAGAATGCACAATGGTTTTATAAGACTGCAAGACACTCGATAACTTTTCAATCTATCTCCCTTTTGCCTCATCTAATCTTTAGCGCTAGCCTTTTTGGATGATCTTGCTTGCTAGCTCAGCCTGCCTATTTGATTAAGGGGTGCTTGACAAAAGTGAATCTTTGCTTGATCCTCAACCTTTATTTTAAGGCATGTGAGACTTATACTTTCATAATAGATGTATAAATATGAATATATCTTATGCAAAAAATTTGAAAGTTGCTATTGGCAAAATTGCTTTCTGTTATCAGATATGATTGTTGTGTGAAAGCTATACCTGAAAGGAATTGTTATTGAGTTTCTTACATCAAAAGCTCATACTTTTAGAAATTTTACCTAAAATGACAATTTTCTAGATAAACTTTTGTACGTTACTTGAGGTTATGGTCACTCTCTATCCATTTGGTAAAGTAATCAACTGCCACCACCATATACTTTAACAGATTGGGAGTGATTGGGAAAGGCCTTAGCAGATTGATGCCCTACTGGTTGAATGACTAAAGAACAAAGATAGAAATTTGTTTGACTAATGGTTGTCTTTGAACTTTTGTGAGTTTCTAGCATTTCATAGCTTTGCATAAGCTTGAGGGCTTTTTGCTTCATCCTCAGCCAAAAAATCTTGACCAAACAACCATTAATGTGATTGTTGCTCCCACCATATGAGACCCACAAATGTCTTTGTGGATTTCCCTTAAGGCATAATTAGCTTCACTTGGTCAGAGGTACCTTAGCCATGGGAGGGAAAAACTCTTTTTATATAACTATCCCTTCCATAAAAAAGTGCACTGTCCTTCATTCAATCTTCATAGCTTCTTTTTTATCTTTTAGTAGTTGTCCTTTTTCTAAGAATACCATGATTAGGGTTAACCATAACCCTTCTTGCTCTGTGCACATTACCTCATTTGTGCAATGGGCTTGCAATGCCTCATGAATTACAATTCTATTATTTACTGCTACTTTAACGTTGGCCAATTTGGCTAATATGTCTGCACGCTAATTCTCTTCCTTTGGAATCCTTATCAAGTTAAAGTTGAACCATTTCAGCAAGTTCTTAGCTATGCCAATGTACCTTGCTAGCATTGACTTTTTCACTTCATAATCTCCCCTGACCTGGGCAATTACCAGATAAGAATCATTCTTGACCTTTAGAGATTGTGCACTTACTTCTTTTGCTAACTTCAACCAACTATTAATGCTTTATACTCTGCTTGATTGTTTGTTTCCTTAAAGTCAAATTTCAATAAGTACTCTAAAACTAAATCTATAGGTTTTTCTAAAATCACTCATGCCCCACTACCTTTATTATTCGATGAGCCATCTAGGTACAATGTCCATGTCGGACTCTCTAACTTAGACTCTTTTGTCTTTGCCAATTCTAACACAAAGCCTACCAATGCTTGGGCTTTTTCTGCCTTTCTTACTTTGTAAATGAGTCCATATTCTGACAACTCCATCATCTAAGCTACCAACTAACCTGCCAGGTCAAGCTTTTGTAGCACTTGTCAAATCAGAGTGTTCATTCAAATGATAACTTGATGGCTCTGAAAGTAAGGCTTTAACTTTCTAGAGGTTGTTAACAAAGTAAAGGCTAACTTCTCTATTTTCTGGTATTTGACCTTGACACTGTGTAGTGTATAGCTTATGAAGTACATTGGTTTTAGCCCTCCTTCAGCCACTTGGATGAGCTTTGAACTTGCCACTTCTATGGTTGTTGCTAAGTATATATAAAGTGTTTCCCCTGGCTCTTACCAAGTAAGTATAGGTGGTGTGGCTAGATACTTTTTTGGCTCTTGGAAAGCTAGTTCATAGTCATTATTTCATTCAAAATTTTTAACATTTTTAAGCACACTTTTTTGGATTCAACCTCATTTCAAACTTCTTTAAGGTTCTTAAATGTCTTCTCAAGATCATTCTAGTAATATTCCAAGATTCTTGATTTAATTATCATATCATCCACATATACTTCTATATTCCTCCCTATTTGTTTCATGAAGACCTTATTCATCATTCCTTGAATGCTACCCATTCATTTTTTTTACTTGAACGACATGACCGTATAACAAAAGGTTCCTTGATTAGTTATGAATGCTGTCTTGCTTTCATCATCAAGGTGCATTTTCAACTAATTGTATCCTGAAAATGTGTCTCCAAAATTGAGGATTTCAAAGTCTACTACACTGTTTACTAGTTGATCAATGTTCAAAAGCAGATATGAATATTTGGGGCATGCCTTGTTAAGGTCGGTAAAGTCCACGCACATCCTCCACTCTCTTATAGTTTTTTTCACCAGGACTATATTCACTAGCCAAGTGGCATGTGGGATTTCCCTAATAAACCTTGTGCTTAGCAATTTGTCCACTTTTTCTCTTAATACCTTTTGCCGCTTAGGACTGTGATTCTTATTCTTTTGCTGCACCAGCTTTATACTCAGGTTAATTGACAACTTATGACAAGCTATTTTTGGGTTGATTCCCAGCATATTAGCAGGTGTCCAGGCAAACACCTTAATATAATTTTGTAGGATTTATTAATCAATCCTACTTTGTTTCCCCTAATTTTGCCCTAATCTTAACTACTCTTTCAGCATGGTCTCCAAAAATTTGCACCTCTTCTATATCCAAACCTGGTTCTAGTCAGTGAGGATTATCATGTTGAACGTTGAGTACTGCTGAGTCTACTATCTGACACTTGCTACATTTCTTACCAACAAGTGCTGATTTTACCTTATCAATGCTTTCTTGGGTCTTGGCCAAACTCACCATAAAACACTTTTGAGTAACTTGCTTGTCAGCCTGTACTTCTTTGATTCCTCCCGCTATTAGGAACTTCATAAGCAAATGGGGAGTGAAGGCAATGGCTCCTGCTTGGTTTAAAGATGGCCACCCTAAAATAGCATTGTAAGCACTATTAGGAGTTACCACTACAAGGAAAGTGACATCTATACTTTTTGTTAATGGTGGAGTTCCCAAGGTTAGCCTTAAAGTCACTGTTCCTTTTACCTATACATGCCTTTTTATGAAACCAATCAAAACTCCTATGTAAGGCTTATACATGCTTCTAGGAATATTCAAGGCATCAACACCATGTAAATATAAAATATTAGTAGAACTTCCCTAATCAATGAGTGTCCTCTTGATAATGAAGTTGTGTAGCAAAGCTGAAATGACCAATGGATCATCATGGTGCCTATTAATGTCGACAAAGTCCTACTTTGTAAAGCAAATTAGTTCCTACTATTCCTTCCTTCTCTTCCTTTCCACTGCCATTATTATCTTGAGGTGCCTTTTCCTTGCATTTTTAGAAACTCCCCCCGGTGAAACCTCTAGCAATTATTTCAATTGTTCCCAAGATGGGAGAGGTTGCTTTCACTTGTTTACCCTCTGATTGACTGGGCCGTGGGAAATGGTCCCTTTCTTTATCTTCTTTTTTTTTCCTTCTCCTATGTGGAACTTCTTATACTTTAACAAATGCCATCACCTTATGAGTGTTTCAATTTCATCCTTCAGGGTAACACACTTATTTGTGTGGTGCCCATAATCTTGGTGTAACTTACAAAACTTGGATTTATTTATTGAGGGAAACTTTTGGCACTTCTGTGGAGGGAATTTAATTAGCTCAGCCACTCAAACTTCTTACACTATACTGCTTATTGGTGCATTCAATAGTTCGTACTTGTTAAATTGCACTTGAGGAAGCCCTCTCTCTCGCTTAAGAGCTCTTTCTTTATGAGGCACACTATTAGGCCACGTGCACTTAATCTATCACCAAGTAAACTCAACTTTTTCAACATTGATGCACTTTTCAGATCTGGCCAAGAGCTTTAAGAGAGAGACAACAAGGTGCTTGTCTAGAGAGGGGGAAAAGTGCCATGAGCGAAGGCCCACTCTAATCTAGTGATCTGCCATTCCTTCATTAATGTCTTGGATATTTAATGTTAAGGTGTTGAAGCAAGCCAGGTACTCCTTAAGGGTCTTGCAGTGCTTTTGCTGAAAATTAACCAAAGTAGCTAAAGTTTTCCTTGGTGCTCTGCTGGTAGCAAAGTATATAGAAAATGCCTTGGCAAGTTGGTAAAAATTGTTGACTGCTTGCAAAAAGTAGGGTGGTAAACCATTGCAGGCCAGCATTTTTAAGGATAACAGTGAAGGTTTAGCACATGATAGCATCCAGAGCACCTGATAGTAGCATCAATGCTTGGAATGCCTATAAATGTTCTTATAGGTTAGTTAAGCCATTATATAGGTCAATGTGAGTTGGTGGTTTGAAGTAGGTGAGTAGTGGAGCAGTCATCACAGTTGCTGAGAAAGCGTGGTTCTCCTCTTGGAAGGAGGACAATTGCCTGGAAGTTTAGGTGAGGTCCATGGTTTGGTTTAGCAGGTTACAAGGTTTGCGGGTATGGGTAATATGGTAGCAAGCATCAATCATTTATGGTGGAGCAATGGAGACATTAGGCACAAGTGGCCCAATTGAGGTTTGGACTTGCGAGGTTTGTGGAAGGTAGAGATAGGGGTTAAAGATGGATGAGTGATAGTGGTCATTGGCAAAGAAATCATAGGAATAGAAGGTTGCACTTGCAAAAGGGTGATAGAGGAAACTAAAGTTGCTGGGGCTTAAAGATGTGAAGGGTCTAGGTTACTTGGGAAAAAGATGAGGTGACTGGGTTGGCTTCCTTAAGAACGGGGCTTGGAGGACTAGGGGGTGGTAGAGGTAGAGTGGATTGTGCTTGGGCATGACGGAGGGCATCTAACTCCTCATATAACTAGCAAACTTACTTTGCTAGTGTGTCATGCTTAATCTCGATAGTGATATGATGAACCTTCTCTACCATCCAATTTCTATGGTGATTGTCTTTAGCCTTTTCATGATGATGGTGCCTATCCAGCAATGGAGCATGAGAAGATTGCGAATGAGAGTGATAAGACATAATGGTGGTTGGGATAGCCATAGAAGGCACTTAATGAAGCTCTTTGAGTAGTGAGGCTAATTGGTGAAGCAAAGAGAAGCCGCAAATTGACCTGCAGACACAATAGGGTCAGTTGTACATGAAGGAAGTGGTTAGTTGAGCATGCTCCAATGATCAAGTTAGTATTTCAATAGAGTTTCAATAGTGTAGTGAGGATGATTTGAGAAGGGGATACTTGTTGGTATATATAGGTGTCAAACATGCCAATTAGCATACTTTTGGATGAATGGAGTGTTACCACGTGTCTCCAGCATATTTGTAATGTCAACGAGATTCTTACTAGGTAGTTGCAGTGATCACAATGTCTAAGTCACGCCTTTTGCCATGCATTGGTTAGGCGGTTGGTTCATTAAGCTTTGCTTTAGCCAAGTCTTGTGTATAGGTTGATCAACCTAATGCATCTGGTTGAATGGTCGCGGCCCAACTAGCTATAGCTGCTTCATCAACTGAACTTGGTTGATTGATTAGAGACTACATGCTATTTTAGATTGTGCCAATATTTATGAAAAATCTTCTAGAGTATGAATTATTACTATTACAAAAACTAGAATCTTAAGATTTGGTGATTTATGAAACCACTCCAATAAATATTTATTGAAACTACAATATTTGAAATTTACTTCCAAGAATGTTAAATTCTCAAAGGTAAACAGCTTTGCTACAAAGTCACTTATCCTGCTAAGAACCTATTAAGCAAAGGATGAATAAAAATTGAGATATGTTACATTAGGTAATTTTTTTACTCTTTTCCAAACAAAAAGATAATCATTTGAAAGTGAGGTATAGATTACATTCATTTACAGTAGGCAAAAATTAAATCAACAAATATAATGGTATATTGCCTTCATCTAGGAAGCATGCATAGTGGCATTTACAAAAATAGTATATATAATTATATAATTTCATATAAATAAAGTAAAATATAAAATAAAAAATTAAAAAAAAAATAGATTTAATTGCATGGAAGCATGTCTAACTTGTGTTTTACACAAGGTGGAAGTGTGTACTTGTATAAAAAAAAGTGTGAGATAAAAATGAAAAAAAAACAACTTTAACATGATTACAAGTCTTCATCAAGTTAAATGCTGTTTTAAATTGGAAGACAGGAAGTATGAAACCTCATATTGTTAGATTTGAGATTTAAGTATGATATTTAAAGTATCAAATTATTATTTAAACAACTCAAATTAATATTTTAGAACATTTCATTCAGATCTAACATTTATTTTGGACTAGTTAGTATTGGGATATGATAGAAAGACAACAACATAATGAAAGAAAAGTATACCTTATGATTTAACTTTACTTTGGGCTTTTTGACCTGATGCAATTGTCTTGGAATTAGGTAGGTTTCCTGAGCTGCTTCTTGCATTTCCAAACTATTCAAGGACTACCCATTAGATTTTGCAAAATGATCGTTTGCAATAGAAGCTTCAACAATTGATAACGAGTCTGAGAATCTAATGCATCCTTTTGAACAACCAATATAAGACAAGCTTTTGATAAACTTTGCACAAATCTTGAATGTGTAATTTTTTGATTCAAGAAGTTACTTACTATGCCTAGTTCTGTAGAGTGCCATTGATAAGATTTCAAGCAGAGAAGTTTCCAAGCATATAGTCTTCACATCATACCATGAGCAAGTATGAGGTTCAAACACTTAGAGCTGGAAACTTAAGAACAAGCTCTTTAGAATCACTCTAAAAATCTATATTACAAAGTTTAAGGATTAAGAGATTTGGAAGACAAGGACAGGTCTTGGGAACATATAATGTTGAGAAAGTTGCTAGGTCAAGTTGTACAAGAGAATCGTAGGTGAAAAGGGAATACGTGGAAATACAAACATCTCTATGGCAATAAATGCAAAGGTTTTCAACATGGCATCTTGTTAAGATGTAATATAATAACTAAGATGATTTAAATTAGCAATATACACTACAATAAAATGTGTCTTTAGTGGCGGTTCTACCAAACCTAGGGATTTGGATGAAATGGGCAAGGAAGTGGAAGAAACAACTTGTGAGATTAAGCCACTTGTAGCACAAGACTTTTATATGTTCTTCCCTGATGATGTTGAAACCATAACCTTTGCGAGAGAGGCTGCAAATGATGGGGCCATGTTTATGCTAGATGCTAGGGACAATATGGACAATGAAGAACAAAATACCTAGAAATGTTTATTCTATTCATTTGTTTATTTTGTTCATTTGTTTCAATATTAAATGTTGATCATTAGTTATATGTAATTTTAATTTTACTACTTGTCAGAATTATATGTCTACTTGTC
>JANHAO010006642.1:0-21072 GCA_026873985.1 Saraca asoca
TATGAAACTTAAATATGATATTTTGAATTATTTTTACAGTTTAGATTTTGTAATATTCAAAATTTAAATATAAATATATTTTTTTTCACTATTTTATGATATGATCGTGAATTTTACGATTCGATACGATTTACGATTCACGATTTAAAAATTGACTTTCCGATTCACGATTTGAATTGCGATTCAACTACTATGTGTATGTATGTATATGTATACAAGACCAGATTGTAATATAGCTTATTGGAATATAGAAGTTCTTTTGATGTGATCTCTCATGGAAATGCCTATGGATCTATCTCCAATTCAGCAATTTAGCACCAAAATTGAAAGGAAAAAGAATGATATTCATGGCAAACTCTAGATAGGAAGAAGGAGAGTGATAAGTGATGAATTAAACGCCACAAAAAGTAATCTTTTTGACAAGTCTTCAAGTTCTACAAGAACCCTAGGAGAGCACACTAGAAAACTCACTTCAATTCTCAAAGTCATCAAATCTGAATGGTGAGGGAAACATGCCTCCCCTCATAGCAATTAGGCTCAATTATGGGCTGGATAAAAGTCCTACACAAGCCCAACAAACAAAATACAAACTAGCCAAACAAATAAACAAGTTTAGACCCAAATAAGGTCAACACAATCGGCCACAAAAATCCTACAAAGTGGCGTCAACAATCAGCCCACAAACCAGCCAACAAATGGTCCTAAATCAGCCACCGAATTACAAAAATAAAAGCCAAAATAATGCCAAAAAGGTCTCAAAGGTGGCCCATAAAATAACACAAAATAATAGCCCAAACATTGCGACAAGGTCAATCTGGATAGAAACTCTGAGGCAACTTGACGATAAATTTTTAAGACTCCAAATGGGAGAATTGGGCTCTGGCCTCAACATGAAAGTTGTAGAGCTTTCTCGTAGCTTTTCAACCACATAAAGATTGACCCGATCCGACATCTAGAGCTGAAGTTATAGCCTGAAACCTGAAACTGTGTCAAAACCCCAGCATTAAGCAATTAATTCAATTAAACTCCAAATCATGACTAAATCACAAAACAAGGCCAATTCACTAAATTAAACTTGATTAACATCCTAAGAGGCAGAGTATGAGAGGAAATAAATGGAGAAATATTTTGCTCATCGAAGAGTCCTTGATCCGCCCTTGAGTGATCCTTTGAATTTCCATCATCTTTATATGTATACAAGACTAGATTACAGACACACACACACACACACACACACACACATATATATGCAATATAGAAGTTCTTTATGTTTTATTTTATTGCCATTTCCTCCAATTTTACTTTATTTTTCTTCTGTTTTGGTGGGGTGTTTTACTTTGCAGGAGTTTTCTATTACATCCGATGAGGCACTAAGTTTGGAGGAATTACCTAAGCGTGCTGTGGTGCTTGGAGGAGGGTCAGTTTCTGTAATCTTCTGCTGTCTTGTCCATTAATTTGCTTGCTTAGTGTCTCATTAGTAATTATATTCTATTGTGTTGTTAGTTACATAGCAGTTGAGTTTGCTTCTATATGGCGTGGGATGGGTTCTACAGTTGATCTAGTTTTCAGAAAGGAACTTCCATTAAGGTTGGACCCTGACTTGTGTCTCTCATTTGTAATCTTATGGATGGAGCTTCTGCTGTGCTTGCTGCATATTTTTCCTTTTCTTGATTTCTGTTTTCGTCATCATCAAATTAGCATGTGCATTGGTACATATGGCAAACTTCTTGAAGATCTGAAGTTTTGGAAGTCATTTGGTTGATTACAATGTATGGGAATGAGCAAGGAAACTCAAATGAGAATGGATACATGTTTTTGGGTTGTAGAGATATGAAAGGAATTTATTTCCTTTTTTTTTTTTTTTTTTGTTTATCCCCACATTTCAATTAGATAGTAGATAATATTATGTACACCTATATAGTTGATTTGAGGATGCTGGAAGCTTCAAGTGACAATCTAAACTGAAGTTATTGTAGGATTAGCAAATGAAGTTGTACCAAGTACATCTAACTACATTGCATAGTCAGTAAAGGTGCAGTTGTTGTAGTTGGAATGCAGACTTATTTGGTGTCATATTTGGGAGCTGTTGGTTGTTTTTCCAGAGTATGTAGTCTTTCATTATAATACTTGTTGATTAATTATATTCATTAGTTCTTTGTTAGCATCACATTCTAGTTATGTCAATGGAAGTCAGAATCGTATGATTCCCGGTTTGAATTGTGCGATTCGAGTTGATTTCACGGTGCATGCCTCACGATGGTGATATAGGCTTCTGGAGCCATGCACCATGGCGTAGTGCGCACCATGATGCAAGACGCAAGTTTTTTTAAAATTTTATAATATATTCATTAACAATAAGAAACATAAAAGAACAAATATATATAAAAAAACACAACATAAAATTTAAAATTATGCAACATGAAAATCATTCAAATCCACACATGTCAAGCATAAAACATATCAAAATATAGGAAGAGTTAGCTCTGTGTTCTGCAGCTTCTGCTTCTGTACTTGTTCTGTGTTTCACTGTTTCTGGCTTTTGTTTTGGAAGATGGCTTTCCGAGTTAGGCCGTTAGCTTTGTGTTCTGCTTTTGCACTTTTGTTCTTGCTACTCCTCTCTGTTAGTTTTCCAAATGTTGTTCCATGTTGGTTCTTTTTGGCCGAAGGAGGACTCATATTTTAGGGTAACCAACAAATTGGATGAGTGACTTGGGTTTAAGGCTGGGCTAGGTACTCTCATTTTTTAATTGGGCTGGGTCAGATGAAGGAGGACTCTTATTTCAGCATATTGGATGGGTGATTTGGGTCTAAGGCTGGGCTGGGTACTCTCATTTTTGGATTGGGCTGCGTCAGATGTTAGCCCATAAAAACATTCTCTCGAAAAACACTTGAGGCGCATATGGCAAGTGCCGTGCGCCTTGCTATTCGCCACGGCACAATTGGCAAGCGCCATGGCACGCCATGAGAAAATTGCCACGCCTTACTAGCTGTGAGGTGCAATAGGCCATGGCGATGTGCCATGTGCCATGGTGTGTGCCGTGGCACGCCATTTATAACTATTTGATTCTAAGCGAAAACGTGTTGAATCTTGAACAAATCGTTCGCACTCTTGAATCGTGCCGGAATCATGCTGAAATTGGGGGAACAGTGTGGTTCTTTGCGATTCGTCGAGGCAGAGGACGATTCAGCCTCCCTTGTTTCTTGTGCAACAGCTCCTATTTCTCCTTGCGGGATGCAGAACTGGGTCAGCCCATTTCTGGGCACTACCCGGTTTAAAAAAAGGCCCAAGAAGGGTCTGATTTCATTATTTTAATTTTTTTTTACTGTAAAACTTAACTATCTCACATCCTCTTTCACTTTTACCCTCACCCATCTTCTAAACCCCCCCCCCTTTTTTTCTTGTTACCTTGATGATGAAATTGAAAAGGGGGGAGATGAAGAAGTTTGAATGCTTGAGTGGTTCATTATTATGTTATTTGTTTATGAATTATGATATATTAAGTTTGTTTTGAATCTATATGATTTAACTCTTTTGAAACTCCATATTGATATATATTAGAGAAGTATTATGTTTCTTAGATTAAATTATGATTTTTTGTCATCTATGTTTATATTTTATTATATATAGCATAAAACATGCTATTTTCATATTGCTTTGCGAGTCTTACTGATTCATGATTTGCTTTAATTCACGAGTCAAAAAATTGACCAATCAATTCGCGATACGATTCACGATTCGATAACCTCGGTTATGTCAATATCATACCCTTTGCTGACAAAATTGTATTGCAGAGGTTTTGATGATGAAATGAGAGCGGTTGTTGCAAGAAATCTTGAAGGAAGGGGAGTTAATATGCACCCAAGGACAAATTTGGTAGAGGTATTTCCTTTTGGAGTTTGCTGGTACACAATTATCCTAATAACGTAAATTATTTTAAGCATATAAATTTTATTTGTTTCTACTTTCTGGAGGCTAGCTAATGGTGATATAATAATTTTGTTTCTCTAGTTGATCAAGACAGACGATGGCATTAAAGCTATAACAGATCATGGTGAGGAGCTGATGGCTGATGTTGTACTATTTGCCACTGGTAAGAACATTGTTGGTTTGCAATCATTTCCAAGTTGGGAACTGGAAAATATATATGGTCATTATGTTTTTGAAGATTAATACTAATGATGATACACATCTTTGTCATGTTATACCTTTTTCCTTGGTTTTTTATTAGTGTGGTTAGGTTATTATCTAATGTTTAACTGATTATTCTGATTATCTAAAAAAATTGTTTCATTCCATCGTATTTTAAAGAAAATGGTCTACAACTGTGCGTCTTTCCTTTATCTTCTCTATGCATTGTGAGTGTGGTGCTGAACTATGCTGAGGCTTTCCTTCTTAAAATCTGGAAACCTTAAGCAAATCTGTTGCACTTTTACGATAGTGAGACTTGACGTTTGTGCTTTTGATTGAAGGGTAGTTTCTCTTTTTTTGACCATATTGTTACATGCTTTAGTTGAATGGTTGATTTGAGATTGTTTAACCCCCAGAGGACGGCAGATGGACAGAGGGCAGTTTATTGTTATCATCTTATCTTGCTTTTGACTGCTATCATATAGTGATCATGCTCCCGTTTACTTTATTCAATGAATGGTATTCACTTCAAAGAATAAAATATCATATCTTTTCTATTGATACAGCCAAAACTCGTTTCTTGAGTGACAGCTGTGATACTTGGGTAGAATTCAAAAGTATCTTGTTGTATCCTAACATATCAATAAATAGCAAAGTTTCCAGTTTTTTGCATAAAAGGGTTTCCACATGGCAATCCAAAAATATTTTTTAATATTCAATATACTTAACATTTGGCTATAGTTTTAGTTTTCAGTCATTATTTATTTAATATGATTATCATGGATAAACTATTCATATTTCAATATAATTCATGAGCATCCTATGTCAGATCATCATCTGTTTTAAATGGCTGGAAGAAATAATTATCAATTCAAAATTTTAGAAGTGTTTGAAAAACATTCTCTATTGACGAAATTTTCACTACAATCTGATTTCTTGGTTAGCCAATTCTTTATTATGAATTGGAAGAATATTTGCAGAAATTCTGCCACTTTCATGATTGCATTTGTAAACTTTTCCTGGCTGCATACAATTTGTTTTCCTTCATTACGTCATGGTTATCAACTCATTTATTGTAATTTTGACTATTAGCTTCAGGTTATTTTATTTTATTTAAAACTTAAAGGGATTCTATAGAATTTCAAACTTCTCATGTTTATGCCACAGTTTTATTTTCTTTTTTATTTATTTGCTTTACTTTCATAACAAAATGAGGAAACACATCTAGCTTCTAACTGGTCTTTGCCCCTTCAATAACCCTTATCCAAAGATGCTAATAACACTGACCAAAATGGTTAGTTTATACAGACTGAAAGTGTTGGCATTTAGAATCACATATAACTTCAAGCTTTACTCTTTTACTGTGGTTTAAACTTATTATTAAGAAAATTTTAATTACTGATATTCATTAATTCTTTCAAAATAAATAAATAAATTGAAGAGAATACCCAGTAGGTTTCCATATGATCATCATTGGATGTTGATCGTTGACCACCTGGCAATTCATGATAAGTATTCCTTGATGTCTTATAATTAGAGCATCATACTTATCTAACTTTTCAAGTTATATAGAAGAGCTGAGGAAAATATTCTGCTACTTCCAATTGCATTGTTGCATGCCTTATTAGAAATCTATATTTTAAATAGAAATCTTGTTTTGTTGGCTTCAGGTCGGGCACCTAATACAAAGAGGTTAAATTTAGATGCTGTAGGTGTAGAGCTTGATAACTTTGGAGCTATAAAGGTTCATCACTTTATCTTTCTTTCTTTTGCATGTTCTCTTGATTGTATGGTGACCTTTCATCTTCATTTAGGAATGAGTAGTTCTATATTTTAGATCTTTATGGTTTGACTCCAATGTCATTTTATAATTCTGACGTTGTAGCCTTCTTACTTGATTTTATGGACATAATAATTGGCTGTTCTCAACTAGAATTATGGCGTTTTTGTTTGTAAAGAAGGAAAAGCCATACGTGATTTGTATATTGAGAATGCTTAATTGGGTCATGATGTCTTCACTTGATAAGTGCACGGTGCTCTGTGCCATTATATTAGTGGAACTCTAAAGGGTTTGGAATTAAAAATTTATCTACCTACATCTAAAGTAACATTGTTAAAATTTTTTGGCTCATGAAATGAATGAATAGTTACTATTATAAAGGGAGGTTAGGACTTCTTGACAAAATCAGAAACAAGAAATGGTGGTCATCGATATAAAATTGCTTTCCAAGATTCTTCATTTCCACCAAAGAGACTTTCTTGAAGAAACAATGAAAACAATCCTATCCCTTAGAATAACTGAAGGGACAGAAACTTCCTTGAGAAGATGGGCATACCAAAAACATTTATCAAATAGTGTACACTTCATTAGTTGTGTGCCTTTAAAATATTCAGGCAAGGTTTTCTTTTCCTAAAACAAAAATATATTGATTGAGGAAAGAATATAAAAAGGAGAGAGAGGACAGAAGATCCTACAAAAAGGAGAAAAAAATAACAAACCAACCAGAAACTGATACACGAAGCCCAAAGAAAAACTACACAAAAAACCAAATTACAGAATCTGACCGCTCCAGCCGTCTCCACAAGTGTCAATGAAAATCGTACAACAAAGCCATGAGCTGAACACCACAAAAAAGCCAAATACACATCCTTATTGCAAAGCATGGAACAGGTGAAGAATTTCCTTTAAAGGTAGTATGCTTCTCAAGCTATTGGCTCCTAGAGAGTGCAAATCTGCTTAAGACAAGTATTATTACCCCTGCAATTTCTTAGTTCAATGAAATACTAACTTACAGCTTCTATGTGCGTGGGGATACAGATGACTGAAACAAGCCTATAACATAACCTAATTACTATAATATTACTTTCTAATGCAGTTACATCCTAAAACAGTGCTGGAGATAATAGCATCTTTCTATGGCTGGTAGAATGCATGTGATATATGGAAATCTGGTCTATCTTGCACTCTCTACTTAATGATGGCTTAATCTTTTATCATGGAGTTTGTTTTTGTCAGGGATTGGATGATAAACTGAAATAAAATATAGACTGAATGTGACATATGTAACACCTACCTATTTTGTGTTCCCAATTGTCCAGGTGGATGAGTACTCACGGACCAACATACCTAGCATATGGGCTGTGGGTGATGTAACAAATCGAATCAATCTTACTCCTGTGGCCTTGATGGAAGGAACATGCTTTGCGGTAAATGTCCTTTCGGTATTAACATGTTTGAAGGTATTGAGGTAGATTGGTCTTGCTATGTCTGTTGATGCAGCTCTGTTGGTTAGTTTATGTTGACAAATTTGTTGTACTTATTCATATCTTGTGCCTGCTTTTCACTTAACTTATTGATTTTATTTTAATTTTTTTAACTTCACATTTATTTTGCTCGAGCAGAAAACAGTCTTTGGTGGCCAACCTAGCAAGCCAGACTACAGTAATGTCCCTGTTGCAGTATTCAGGTACAACTTTTAGCATGACAAAACTTGGAAAACTTTTGATGATAAAATTTTCTCCCTTCCTGGCTAATGTTAGTCTTTTTTCTATTCTACAAATATATTCCTCATGATGTGTTGTTCTGCAGCATTCCACCACTTTCTGTAGTTGGTCTCAGTGAGGAGCAAGCAAATGGTGATATTTTGGTTTTCACATCAACTTTTAATCCAATGAAGAACACCATCTCTGGGTATGTGCAGTGTTATAGAATTTTCACCTCCTCGACATTTATTAAAAATCAGTAACTTGCTGGATTCATGATATCTTAGTTCATTGAACTCCAGGTTTTATGAAAAAATACGTAGAATTCAAGAGCTTTGAGCATACCATTCTGCTAATCTTGTTTGGGAAGTTAAAATGTTCTAGTTAATTGTGTGCTGATTTTAGTTGTTTTCAAGCTCTTTAAAAGCTCTGCTGGACTCTTCAACATCTATATTCATTACTTCCTATGTTTCCATTCTAAAATGTTAATGCTCATTTTCCATCTAGGCGACAGGAAAAATCTGTAATGAAGCTTGTTGTTGATGCTGAGACAGATAAAGTCCTTGGAGCATCCATGTTTGGGCCAGATGCTCCCGAGATTGTGCAGGTATCTTCATGGTTTTATACTGGCTTTAAATATGTCTAGTCTCTCGTGCTTTTTCTAGCCCAATATTATTTTCTTTTATTTTCAGATTGTTTGTTGTCATTTGGAGCAGTTAAGATACTAGGGAGTGGAAAAATCAGAGAAATTTGACAGAACATAGATCTGATCAGTATACTCACTCAATGACAAGAAACTCCGTGCATAATACTAACCCTTCCCTATTTATAGAGGTGCTATGACACACAATGGCACTAATACCCTTCAGTTTGGGTGCAGTACCAATACGCCCATAACACTTTTACTAATTACCAAAGGACACTCTACTTTGAATTCTACAAAAGCTCTAGCTTATTAAATACACTTCTACTAATTACCAAATACATACTCTGGGCACTCTACTTTGAATTCTACAAAAGCTCTAGCTTATTAAATAGACTGAACTTTCTGAAACACAGTACGAAATACTATTGAACATAACCAAGCTTCAAAAACAACTCTTGAGCTCCTTCCCCTAGCGCTGGGCTCCATAAATCATATCCAGAGAAAGCACTATCATCTGAATATTTGGAAAACAAAGTATAGGAATCTTCATCCATCTACGCTTAAGCTGCTGCTCTGTTGACCATCTCCTAGTTGTTCTACTTGGCTCAACTGACACAACTACCAGAATTCCTTGGCATGCTTCTCCTGAGTTGTTTCCTTGGCTTCTCTCAGCTGGTCTTCTTTGTCTGATGCTCAATGTTTGACTAGCAACACGCAGTCATGAAAATTTGGTCACATCCAAGCCACCTACATCAAACCAGCAACTTCCATCAGAATACAAAGATGACAAAATGCCACAACAAACATGAGTATCCTTTCCCACACTACCCAATAAGCAGTTAAGCACACTGCCACATCAAACTTCTGAGTTGTAGTTGCCAAAACTGATAGGGCAACATAGACCATTGAACAATCCAGCAATGAAGCAATGAATTACCACCGATACGAACTAAGATCCACCATAATAGCCTTGCAATGCATAAGCAGTCCAATATCTTCCTTATCTTTCAAATCCACTGATTCAGAACAAAGATCTATCTGCAAAATCCAACCAAATCACATTAGACCCAGAGTAAAATCAAACTTTGGTCTGCCCAGCAAATGCAGGTCAAGCAACTGAAGATGACACAAAAAGCGTACCAAATCAGATCTCCTGAGAAGAAATGAATAATAAAGTTGTCAATTTGTCATATATGCCTGCATACATAGATTCATAGTTGTTAAAAACATCTGTATCGTGATTCAGTACATACAAGACACTCTGATGCAATCAAAATGAACTGCAAATGTTAAAGTATATTTTGTCATACACTTGGTTAAATTTATTATTTTGAGCATTTTTCATCTCATAGGTGTACACATCTTTTCAATATTCTATTATATTTTTTAAGTTATTTATCACATGACACCATTGTAAGACGAGGCAACTTACACCCAAGAGGGTGGTGAGTTGGATGTTTTGAAAACTTATAAAATTTTTGCTGTTCTCTTTGAAATCTCTTGATTTTAAAAAGCCATGGAATAGTTTTAATTCAAACAAACCCAAGATAGTTTGATGAAAATGTTTGCACTTAAGAATTAACTAATCAAAGCACTTGTGCAAAACAACTTATTTAACTATACATAGGCAAGGTATCAATGCGTACATTCAAAGATTGAAATTACTTCTTTCAAACAAACTAACTTCTAGGCAAAAGAATAAACAATGAAACACAAAGTGTTCAATAAATTTCAATAATAAAGACAGAGCATCCCACAAACTCATTCATTAACAATAGCAAACATACATAACACAAAATAAATTGTTGGAAAATAAAGAGAGTAGGAATAGAGAGATTTAAACTCAAGATTTATAGTGGTTCCCCCTTGAAAAAAATAATCTTCAAGGTGTACATTCACTTTTAAGCTCTCAATCAAGCTTGAATCTACTAAAAATAACAATCCCTTCAAGTTTGAACAGGTACAAGGAGAAGTCTTTACAATGATTGCTTAGCCACAATCAAAATCCCCTTTAAGAAGCTCAACCACTCACTCAGAAAGAGAAAATAGAGCTCAAGCAGTCTTTAAACCCTAGGTAAGGCTACCCCTAGGAAACCCAATAGTGTTTGACAAAATTTAAATAACTCTATAGTTCAGATTTACAAATTGAAGCTCAATAGGATTAGAATCAATTAGATTTAGCTCATATCAAAGAATTTAGATAAGCAATTGAAGCATAGATGAAAGGAGAATGTTTTCCTTTTAAGAATTTGGGTTTTGCTACTAAGAAAATGTGTGAAATGGGTATTTATAGCAAATGAAAATACACAGTAAAAAACTAGCTATTTTGTGTAAATCTGGACATGCAATCATGATCTTGAGCATGATCGCAAACTAAAAATTTGAAGTTCAAGCAGAATTGTGAGACTCAATTTTCAAAGCTTCGATTTGAATTAAAGAAATTAGAGCAAAATTCGAGTTTGCTTGCTAAGAATTGCAAACATTCTATAAGTACAGGAATACATGCGATCAAAATCACAACCAGAATTGAGAAAATAGAGGTTTGAAGCATCAATTCAAATCGCATAATAAAGTTCAAATTTTGATCAGAATAATATAAAATAGAACTTGCCTTGTTCTTGTGAGCATGATCACGAAAAATAGTTAAAAAGCTCAATTCGAATCATAAGGTCTGGGGATGAAAAATTAAACTTTTCCAAATCTATTTCAAACCAATTTAACCATTTTAAAACTTCATAAACCAATCCAAAAATATGATTTCAAATTAAATGAATATGATTAAACATTTAAGAACAAGTTGAAATGATTTTGGTAAAATATTTCAAATGTAAAAACATATTTTCAAGATTAAACAATTTAATAAATCATGTATGAATATCTTGGAATGTTTTTGGTTTAAAATATTTTCAAAAGCAAAAACATATTTTCAAGTTTAAACAATTTGATAAATCATGTAAGATTATCTTGGAATGTTTTTGTTAAAAATATTTCAAAAGCTTTTTGAGTAAAATCTTGAGGTAAACTTTCCAAAGGTAATTTCACAAAATAAGCTAAATTCTAGTGATCCAATACCTTTACATAATTATTCTAAACAAGGCCTAATCTAAATCTTCAACTTGAAGTCCAAGGTCATACTCAACTGAAAATAAATTAACATAGTTCAACCAAAATAGTTTGTTGTCATCAAAATATAAGTTTGCTCAATTTAGAAAAAAAAAAATAGGGGCTAAGGATAATAATCTCCCCTTTTTTATGATAAATAATTTTAGGGTTAGCAAACATACAATCATACAAACAAAGCCTATAGTATAGTCCAATCATGAAACAATCAAGGCTCTCCTCCTCCTAAAGGCATGCAACACTCAAATACCAAAATACATATACACTCCCCTTTTTGGCATGCAGCACTCAAATCCCACTCATATCCCCAAAATACACACTACTCCCCTTTTGGCATATCAAAAAGAGTATAAAGCACCATAAACAAACTCAACAACCAGAAGCATAGAATCACAGAAAATGATCAAGATCAAATATAAAATCCAGAAATAATAATCCATCAGTCATAAGGAATAGTAGCAAAACCAATACAATATTGACCCAGAAATGGGGCTAAGGGAACAATGAAAAACATTTAGAAAAAACAACATGAAAGTAGACTAAAAACCTACAACAATTGGAGCAGCAACATCTTGAATCTCATTGAGCTGGCTCTTTATGGTGTTCAGTCTACTATGAAGAATTTCAACTTTCATGTTGGCTTCAATGGAGTCCAGTCGTTCGTTGATCTGCTGTTGTGACCATTCCATTGTCCCAAGAAGTTGTGTCTGTTGGAGCTAGATTTGCCTTAGAAGAGTCAATGTTTCATTTTGAAGATTTATTGAGCCACCAGATCCAGAGCCCGAAGCACAACCAAGACGTCCAGAAGCTGATCCATCTGGTCTCACCCATCTTCCATTCATAAACCTTATTTGCATTTGATGTAAGGTCTTCTTCATTCATTATGGTTGTGTTATCCACATTTTCAACCTCTTTTTCCAAGGATAGAGGTACACAAAAATGTGAGAAGATTTCAGATAGCACCATTCCAGTGTGCAAAAACTCTAATTCAGCTTTGTGAAGAATGTGTTCATATACGAAATGATGAAGTATGGAATGTTGATTTCCAACCTTTTCTTCATTGTCCACATCAGAAAGATTTCGCCTTAAATAATGTTAGTTAAGTTGGTGTGACGAGGCAGGATTGCCTTCATAATCGCGTAGTGGAGGAGACGATCCTCTATAGATAATCCAATTATCATTCCGATGATGACAACAAGTGCAGGGTCAGGAAATAGCACCTTTATGGCTTTTTCTTTAGAGTAGTCTTCTACTTCTTTGCTTGTAATAAATTGTGATCCTCCTTCCATTTTAAACAACTTGCATAGAGTTTCTATATCCAAGTTAATTGATTTTCTCATAACTGATGCAAATAATTTCCCATTTGCTACTCCTAGGTTGGCATAGAATATCCTTACTAGCCTACGATAACAGGGACCATTATAGCAAACTAAATTCAGCAGTTTGTATTTCTCTAGCAAGCCATACAGTTCTAAGTGGCTCTCCTTAAGAAATTTTCTATCCCAACACTTAACAAGAGAAACAATCATTTCTTTGTATTTGGCATACCTTTCATAGGATTGTGTTAGGAAAGAACTTTTGCTCTTCGATAGCCATATCAGTGTGATATGCCCTTTTATCACCTACAACCTTCGTTCTCTTCCTTGAATTGGAGGTGAAATGATCAGTCGTGATGATTTAGTGAAAAAGAAAGAGAAAGGGTGATTTGGGAGATTTGAGATTTTTGGAATTTAGGAGAAACTGATGAATGTAATCGGTTAAAATTGATGAAAATTGGTAGAAAAGTGTTTTGGAAGGGAGAAATTAGAGTTTAATCAGGTAGATTTCTTGAAAAATGAGATTGGGGGTGAAGGGACGTGAGAGAGGTGCTAGGGTTTGGAGAAAAATGCAAATATGATATAAAAAAATGCTCATGGAGGCTTAAGTACTTTGCTTGTGATCAGGATTGTGTGCCCAGAAAAGCATGAGCTATTTGAATGATGAGTATGACCGTGAATGCATGATTGAACATGTTCATCTTCGATTCAACTCGTGACTAGAATTGTGAAGCCAAAGAGGGCTAAACTATTCGAATCACGATCAGAATCGCAAAACTAGTTGATCATACTGAAAGATGGCCAAAATGGATGATTCAAATCAACAAACTCTAGAGCTAACCACAATTCCAAAAATTCAGCACTTCACTAGAAACACAACATAAATGCATATTTTTTAACCACATAATCGATTAAATAATATGAAGAATCATCAATGAAAAACAAGAAACCTGTACTAAAAGATTTACGAAACTCTCTAATACTTAAGTTAGTATCAATTTAAGAGAAATAACAAAAGAAATTCAATTGAAATAGGAAAATTCAGTAGAAATAACTTGAGAATCGATGGTTGTTAAAACTGGCCAAAAATAATACTGAACTATTTAAGTTAACAGTTAGGGTGAGTTCAGGTCATGTCTACAAAGATTAGAGATTCATTACTATGTGTTGCAATGTAATAAAATTGGAGAGGGGGATACTAGATAGATTAGGAATTAAATTAAACAATTAGAATGCAAGCTAAACAAAACTGAAAATGAAAGGAAAACAAATTGAGAAAAGCTCAATTTAAGGAATTCTTACTACTAATTCAATGATCGATCATTGACTCTTTTGGTTCATTCCCATTTTGACCGCTTAGTCAAGGGATTCATTAAGCTCAGCACCTAATCACACCTTGCTAATTTCTTCCTAATTTAGTCAACAAAGCCCAATACCTAATTGATAGTTATTGTTAGATTAGTCAAAGCCAACACCCCAACCAATTTATCATTAGCATTAAGTCTTGAAAACACTAAGCTAAATAGTTGAATTACCCAAGCGACAACTCAATTAATTACCCCTAATTCTCTAGGAAAATTGATTCACTTAGTAGCAAATCTACATCCTATTATTACTCAACAGCCAATACAGTCACAAACAATGGAATTACCTATGAAAATTTAGCTAGCATTAAATTATAATCAATAACTAATTAATTGGCACCTTAGTCAATCACTCATAACAATTATAAGCAGTAAAATAAGAGAATAAAGGGAATAAAAAAAGAAATAAATAAGAATTAAGAGCAAGTCTCACCATTAAGAATGAATTAAAGCAAAAATACCTTAGATTGAGATGAAGATTCAGTTACACATTACTATAAAAATAAAAAGGAAAATAAAAGGAGAAGAGAAAACCTAATTAAGGGATGGAGTCTTGCCCTCGCAGAGCTCCTCTCTTCCTAAAATTAGAGACAATACAAAAATGAATGTAAAGATATTACAAGAGAGGCCTTGGCTAACTATTTATAAGCTTAGTGTACTGCCTCTTAATTGAGCTGCGGTTTAGGACTGAAAGGAGGCCTATTTGGACGTGACGCTTTTCATATCAAATGTAACTCTATCACTTAGCTTTCCAATGACCTTGACTTAGTATTTAAGTTCACAGCCTTGTAATTAAATCAAAACGGTATAATTTGCCCTCAATCTCTTCATGAAAGTTGTAGGATTGGGTCTGAGCTAACTAATGGACTTGAGTTTGCACCGAAATGATAAGCGGAGCTCCACTTATGAAGAAAACATAGATGATTTCTGGGTTGGAGCATTGCATTTTGTTTCGACTTCCAGGCTTTATTTCACTTCCAAAACGTATAAACTGGGCTTTGGGCTTTTAATGACATTTTTAGCTCTTTGTCTTAGCTTTCCAAGAACATAAGAATCACCCAAAACTAGGATACAAAACTCCTGATATGCTCAAAAACCTAAAACAGTCTGAAGCAATGCAAATATATTGAATAAATTCAATTAAGCACAAATTTAGCAAACCACAAAACCAATCCTGAGTGTCTAATTAAGCACATAAATAAGATAGAAGATCAAGTATAAAGGTATATAAATTATGTATAAATTGTGTACATCAAGAACCAAACAAATGAAGGGACTCAAATCAAGTAAGTTCATTTTCTAAAGGATTCAACATGCCAAATTCTCTTCTAATAAACGCAAAAAATAATTTTAATCAAGAGGTATTGTAAAAATATTTGCAAGTTAAAAATCAGTTTGTACAAATTTAATAGCAATGTCTCCCTTTTGAACATGATTTCTAATGAAATGATGCCTTATCTTAATATGTCTGGATCTTGAGTGCACAGTAGGATTTTTGATAAGGTTAATGGAATTATTATTATCATACTTAATTGGAATTTTCTCAAAATTCAAATTATAGTTCGACAATTGTTGTCTCATTCAAAGGACTTCAGCACAGCAACTACTGATGGCTATATATTCCCCTTTAGCAGTGGATAAAGCTACATTATTTTGCTTCTTACTATGCTATGAGACTAGAGAGTATCCAAGAAATTGACAACCCCACTAGTGCTCTCCCGATCCATTTTACTTCCAACGAAGTCGACATCGAAATAGCCTATCAAACAGTTGAAATTTGCTTTAGGATACCTTAAACCCATGTGAGGTGTGCCTACAATGTATCTAAGGATTCTTTTAACAATAATCAAGTGTGATTCCTTAGGATTAGATTGGAACCTTGTACACATACACATACTAAACATAATATTGGGTCTACTTGCAATAAGATAAAGCAAATTACCTATCATACCTCCATGCATAGTGACATCAATTTTCTTGTCTCCTTCATCAAGATCAAGTTTATTGGAGAGACTCATAGGAGTAACAAAAGGTTTAAAAGATACCATGTTGAATGTTTTCAACAATTCCTTTGTGTATTTAGTTTGGCTCATGAGTATTCCATTCTTTGATTGCTTGATTTGAATACCAAGGAAGTATTCAGGCTCACCCATAATTGATATCTCAAATTCACCTTGCATAATCTCAACAAACTTTTTGCACAAGGTTTCATTAGTACCACCAAAAATAAATAATCAACATATGCTTTATAAACAGTATGATGTCAACCTTGCCTCTTGTAAAACCATTTTCTAAAAGGAATTTATTTAGGTGCTCATACCAAGCTTTAGGAGCTTGTTTGAGACCATAAAGAGCCTTTTTAAGCTTATATACATGGTTTGGAAAGAGGTGATTTTCAAAACCAGGGGGTTGTTTAACATAAAGCTCTTCTATGATCAAACCATTCAAGAAGGCACTTTTAACATCCATTTGATAAAGTTTGAAAAAACCTTAATGCAAGCATATGCTAACAACATCTTAATAGCTTGTAATCTTGTTACCGAAGCATAAGTTTCATAGAAATTAATGCCTTCCTCTTGGTTGTAGCCTTTAGCAATCAATCGGGGCATTGTTCCTAACTATGACGCCATTTTCATCAAGTTTGTCCTTCTGTTTAGTTCCTACAATAGTATGATCAATTGGTCATGGCACAAGATTTCAAACTTGATTTCTTTCAAATTGATTTAATTCCTCTTGCATTATCAAGAACCAATGCTCATCATTTATAGCATCATCAACAGATTTAGGTTTAAATTGAGATAAAAGGGGCTAAATGATTGCAAATGTTTCTTAGAGAATTATGTGTTACCCTTTGAGAGGAATCTCCGATCATTAGCTCATTCGGATTTGAATTAGACTATCCTCAAGTTGAACTTGTCTTTCATTTTCATGTTGTAATAGAGGAATTAGTGCCTTTCTTTTCTACAAAACAGCTTTAGATAATTTCTTTAGTACCCAACTAAGAGCCCATGATGGTTAGATGAATATCAATATAAAGTACTCATAAGAAAGATTGATTAATATAAGAAAGAGAGTACAAAGATCATAATCTTGTAAATAAATTTTCAAAACATTTGTATTTCTTCCATATATGGACAATAGACAATGACGTTCAAGGAAACATATATCAAGCATTGCAAACCCTTATATAAAGCTATAACATCAAAGAGCTAATGGTAAATGAAGATAAAGTAAATCAAGTATTTGGGATAACATCTCAAATGCATAAATGATCTTGATCAAGATGAAGCACAATCTTCATGCAATGCTCATACTTTGGAACAATTTCACATTTTTTTTTAATGAATATCAAATAGAGTAACGCAAGAGATTTGAGAAATTGATATCTTATCTTTTGCAATGAAAAGATGACTCTTTCTCACCCATTGCTTCTCCTTTAGTAGTTTGAGCTTTTACACTTAACAAATGTATGTTTGAGAAACTTTGGTTATGTCAATATCCTTCTTTTCCTACCTTTTTTTTTTTTTTGGAAAAGCTTTTATTGAAGATTTCTTCTTTTCTTGATCAAATTGTCCACCTTTGCAAGAATTTTTTTGCATCATAAGTACTAGGAGGACATTTTGTACCCACTTAATTTTGGGTCCTTCACTTAATTTTGGGTCCGTCAAAATTAGTATTCAATAATATGGAAACCTTAGGAACTCAAATTTCTTTCTTTCTCGCATAAGAGTTTCTTCTAATCGGGCACAAGTGAGAAATATGACCTTGATGACTGCAATAATTGCAAATGATAGAATTCTCATTAAAATTTAACTTTTTTTGATAAATACATTTAGAAAACTTTGACATTTTGTGGAAATTGCACTTTGATTTAATCTTGCTAAGAAGTTTTCTAGACTTTTTAAGAGTGAAATCTATATCTTCTCTTAAAGATTTGGAAAGTATACAGGTTGAGTGTTCAACATCTTTTAGGGATAAATTATTTTCAATTTGAAAGTCACAGGAAGTTGAACAATCAAAACCCATAGATATTCTATCATTATACAATTCTTTGAGACTATGTGAGTTATTATAACTAGGACAAGTATTAGGATTAGAATCATATACCTCCAAGTCTTTTTGAGTCATAGAGCTCAATTCTCCTATTTGAAGCTTGATTGACTCTTCTTTGCAATCATCATTTTCTTTCTCTTAAAATTCTTCATTTGGAGGCATAGAACACATTTCACATTCATGCAAATCCTCTTGAAGAATTTCCTCGTCAATATCTTCCTCTATTTCCATTTCCTTTTATGCTCAATATAAAAAGTCTAGTCAATAAAAAAAATAATTATCAAGATAAAAGCACTAAGAGTGTCCTAAATTTCTTTGGCATTGGAGCATTTAAAAACTTTGGCATAAGCATCGCCATTCAAATTACTATGCAAAATTTTCATAACTTTAATGTTCAAAGCAAAATCTATTTCATATTCATCTCATTCACTCCTTGGTTTGAAGGTAAAACCATCCATAATGATATCCCATGAATATAAATTCAGAACTTGTAAAAAACACTCCATTTTTCCTTTCCAAACCTTAAAGTAAGAATTATCAAAGAAAGGAGGTTTAAAAATATCAATATATTCAAACATTGGAGATTTTGAAATATCACAATTTTCTTTCAAAGGGATGCCTTTAATTATTGTCATGGATCTTCTTAAAAAGGTTAAGTCCTTTAAAGAAGAGCCTATAGCTTTGATACCAATTGTAGGGCAAAGCAACCCACTCCCAATAGGGGGTGAATTGGATGTTTAGAAAACTTTATAGAATTTTTGTTGTACTCTTTGAAAATCTTTTAATTTTGGAAAGCCATGGGATGGTTTTAATTGAAACAAACCTAAGGTAGTTTAATGAAGATGTTTACACTCAAGAATTAACTAAGCAAAGCACTTGTGCGAAGCAGCTCATTTAACTATACATAGGCAAGGTATTAATGAGTACATTTAAATATCGAAATCACTTTTTTCGAATAAGTCAATTTCTGGGCAAAAAGATAAACAATGAAGCACAGAATGTTCAATAAATTTCAACAATAAAAACAGAGCATCCCACAAACTCATTCATTAACAATAGCAAAAATACATAACACAAAATAAATTACTGGAAAATCAAGAGTAGGGATAGAAGATTCAAACTCAAGATTTATAGCGGTTTTCCCTTGAAAAGACAATCTTCAAGGTGTACATTTACTTCCAAATTCTCAACCAAGCTTGAATCTACTTAAAATAACAATCCCTTCAACTTTGAACAGGCACAAGAAGAAGCCTTTACAATGATTGTTTAACCACAATCAAAATCCTCTTTCAAAAGCTCACCCACTTACTTAAAAAGAGAAAATAAAGAGTTCAACTACTTTTTAAACCTTTGGTAAGGCTATCCCTAGGAAACTCAATAGTGTTTGAAAGATATGACAAAATATTTAAAGAACTCTGTAGTTTAGATTTGCAAATTGAAGCTTAATACGATTAGAATCAATCAGATTTTGCTTATATCAAAGAATTTTGTTAAAGAGTTAAAGCACAGATGAAAGGAGAATGTTTGCCTCTTAAGAATTTGGAGCTTACTATTGAGAAAATGTGTGAAATATATATTTATAGCAAATGAAAATACAATAAAAAAAAACTAGCCATTATATGTAAAACTGGATATACGATCATAATCGCAAACTAAAAATTTGAATTTCAAGCATAATCACAATCAGCATCACAAGACTCAATTTTGAAGGCTTCAATTCGAATAAAAGAAAATTAAAGCAAAATTCGAAACATTCCATAAGTCTAGGAATACATGCGATCATAATCGCGACCAAAATCGAAAAATAGAGATTTGAAGCATCGATTCAAATCACATAAAAAATAGTTCAAATTTCAATCAAAATCGTGTTAAATAGAATGCTTGCTCTGTTCACGCAAGCATGATCATGAAAAATAGTTAAAAAACTCGATTCGAATCATAAGGTTTGGAGATGAAAAATTAATCTGTTGCAAAACCATTTCAAACCAATTTAACGATTTTAAAACGTCATAAACCAATTCAAAAACATGATTTCAAATTAAATGAATATGATAAAATATTTAAGAACAAGTTGGAATACTTTTGGTGAAATATTTCAAATGTAAAAATATATTTTCAAGATTAAACAATTTTACAAATCATGCAAGAAGATCTTAGAATGTTTTTGGTTTAAAATATTTTCAAAAGCAAGAACATATTTTCAAGTTTAAATAATTTGACAAATCATGTAAGACCATCTTGGAATGTTTTTATTGAAAATATTTCAAAAGCTTTTTGAGTAAAATCTTAAAGCAAACTTTCTAAAAGTAATTTCACAAAATGAGCTAAATTCTAATGGTCCAATATCTTTACATAATTATTGTAAATAAGGCTTAATTTAAATTTTTAACTTGAAGTCCAAGGGCATCCTCAATTGAATCACTGAAAATAAATCAATATAGCTAAACCAAAATAGTTTGTTGTAATCAAAATATTAGTTTGCTTAATTTAGAAAAAAAATAGGGATTAAGGATAACAAGGATATCTTTCAACAAGTACGATTTATAATTCACGATTCAAAAAATTGGCCCACTTATTCATGATATGTTTCTCAATTTAACAGCTATGCACACATTTACACACATTGACATGTCTTTAACTATACTATTCTATTTTTTTTTTTTTTTGTTCATGTCCCTGCATTTTTTGTCTATAGCTTATTTCCAGAAGCTACTGGCCTTTGCTGTGTTTCACTTTCTGCTAATATTGATGTTGATGCACCTTCAGGGCATTGCTGTTGCTTTGAAGTGTGGGGCTACCAAAGCACAGTTTGACAGCACAGTAAGTTCACGCTTTTTTATGCTTTTGTTGTTCGCCCCCCCCCCCCCCCCCCCGGGGGGGGGTTTTTTTTGTTTTTTTAAATTTTTAGGAAGATTTTAATTTTTTTAATATTTTTTTTTGTTTGGAAAAATCTTTTAAAAA
>JANHAO010006643.1:0-21072 GCA_026873985.1 Saraca asoca
CATTGTAATCTGGTCTAACAAGACCTTTGGATAGCAAATAACAAAAGAGTAACGTGGACGTAGGGGCCAATAACTGGCTTTGGCCAAACTATGATAAGTCCCCGGTGTTATTGTCCTTCTCATATTTTTCTTCTCAAACCTTTGTTGTTCTTCCTATCTCTTTCTTAAATATGCAGTCAGGGGTGTTGAACTAAGGAAATTAGTTAACCAGATTTTGGTGTCAACATTTTAGTGCTAGAAGGAGGGGCCCTACTGCATATTCCCACTACATTTTCTCATCTTTAATCTCCGAAAAGTCGTGTCAGACGTGATGACAAGAAGGAAAACCATCAGGAACACTGAGACTCCCACTAATCAACCACAAGGCTAGATATAGCAGCAGGACACAACTACTCCTGCGGTAAGCCTCGAAGCCAGTGATGTGCGGACTTGGCAACGGCACCAAGAAACTCTCGATAAGCGCCAGGAGGCTTTGGAGAATACCATGAAGGAGCTGGTCGATGCGGTCTGGATATTGTCTCAAGCACACACTCGAGGCACATCGAGACAGAGAGAAGCAGTTACCTCTAAGAACGAACGTCGTCACCTGGGAACCTAACATAATCAGCAAACGAGGGTCGAACGCTAGCGAACCCATTCACTTCATTCTTCAAACTCGTGATTGAGATTTGAACTCCATCAACTTCGGGAGGATGGTGAAAACGAAAGGAACGACCTTCAGGATGAAGAGTTGCATCAAAGTGAAAGTTCGGAAGGAACCAATAGTGACAGGGAGTCAGATCACAACTCGACTGATTGTGAACGTGGCCCGAAGCGAGGAACCTCATATCGATGTTATCACCAGAAGTAGGAATGAAAGAATCGAAAGGCTTCTAATCATCGACCAAACCCCCAGGATCAAAAGGTCGAAGAACTACTCCATAGAATGGAATGACTGGAGAAGAATTCCACCTCCTAAGAGAATCGCGAATCCCACGAGGGGAGAACCCCCCTCTCTCACTGAATAGAGACAGAACCTCTCCCCCGCAGGTTCAAATTTCCAAACGTCCCTCTATACAATGGGAACAGCGATCCTCATAATCATTTGGATGCTTTCAACATCCAAATGGATTTACAAACTTCCAATCCATTGGTAAAATGTCAAGTTTTCCCAGCAACCCTCGGGGAGATACCACTGACATGGTTCAGAAGTCTCCCAACCCGTAATATGAGAAGCTAGGATGAGTGTCAAACTAAATTCCTTGACCAATATCGGGCGCTAAAAAGGTAGCTCGCCCCCTCTTGCCATTTGGCCATGATTTTCTAACGAAGGGATGAATCACTCAAGGATTACATTACAAGGTTCCAACAGGAAGTCAAAAACATTGACAGCCTATTGGATGAGAGTGTCCTCACTGTGATCTCCGCTGGACTTCAAAAAGATAGGAAGCTATATGAAGACATATATAAATCCCCTATCAAAAGTTTAGGCGAATTCTATAAGCGGGCCATGAAGGAGGTCCGTTGGGAAAAGACTTTTGGCCCAAGGAAGCTGAAAAAGAAAGATGATGCAGACACCCCCAGGGGGAAGAAAAGGAATGGGAACGAGAATGACAAAAGAGGTCGAGAGGATGGCCCAAGAGGTCAAGTCACAAAGAAAGTCCGAGCTGAGTCTTATCAACCTCAACGTCGCTACGAGACTTACATCACCTTATCAGACGCCCCCGACAGGATTTACATTATGGAAAGGGGGAATGAAGACTTTAGACAACCTAGGCCCATCAGGACCTCCATCGATAAAAGAAATCAAAATAAATTTTGCACCTATCACAGTGAGGTCAGGCATAATATGTCAGACTGTTGGGCGCTGAAAGATGCCATCGAAGACCTGATCAAAAAATGGTCGTTTAGGAGAATACATGGCAGGAGCTTTGGGACAGAGACCCAGCACCCCCAACAACATACGTTGCGACACCATCAGACCCATGAGAATGAGGGAGTACCCTCAGTGAAGATGATATTCACCATTCATGGTGGGTCCTACATCGGCAACACGACAAATCGATCGCGTAATCATTATGTTCGAGAAGCAGGCCGTGTCCTCCTTGCCAGCCATGTACAAAATGATAGGCCTGCTAAAAAGGTGAAAGTTGTCGCGAATGATATCACATTCACCAGAGAAGATACAACGAGAGTGCGCTACCTGCATAATAACACCATCGTCATACAGGCAAGAATAGCCAATATGGAGGTAAGGAGAATAATGTTAGATACCAAAAGCTCCATCAACGTAATGTATAAGGCGTGCTTTGATCAGATGGGCGTGGGGACAAGACAGACAGATCCATCACCAAAGCCCCTTTATGGATTCACCGAGGATGGAATACTCCCAATAGGGCGAATCAAACTTCCATTCACCATAGGAGACCTGGACCGTCAAGCCACCATCATGTCAGATTTCTTAATCATTGATTATCCTTCAACATACAACGTGGTACTAGGACGACCCACCATAAACGATCTTAACATGATAGTATCAACCAAGATGCTTGTCATGAAGTTTCCTACCCCAAGCGGAACGGGGTGTGTTCAAGGGAAATAACATGTAGCCCACCGTTGTTACGAAGAAACGGTAAAACTCGGGGTACAAAAAAGAAAAGTGGACATGGTCTGTGGCGGATACTCCTGCTCGATGAGTGAAAAAGGGGTCACTTATGACCTCAACCCCCGAGAAATGGATGTGGGACAGACCACAGGGCCAACTAAAGATCTAGAAGAAGTGCGGATAAATGAGAAAGATGAGGAGAGGTGCCTGAAAGTAGGAAAATGACTGCCACCTAACATAAAAACACAATTGGAAGACTTCTTTAGGGCAAATGCGGATGTTTTTGCTTGGAACCATGAGGATATGGAAGGCATTGATCCAAAGATAACGTCCCACTCACTAAACATCGACCCTCAAGCTACGCCAGACTACCAAAAAAGAAGGCCAATGACCGTCGAATGCTATGCGGCACTCAAAGAAGAGGTGGACAAACTTCTGGCCAACAAATTCATTAAGGAAGCACGATATCCCACCTGGGTAGCCAATGCTGTCCTTGTCAAGAAAAAGAACGGGAAGTGGAGGACATGTATCGATTGTACGGATCTTAATCGAGCTTGCCCAAAAGATAGCTTTCCCCTACTGAGGATGGATCAGCTTGTCAATGCAACTGCGAGACACGAACTCCTCAACTTCATGGATGCCTATTCAGGATATAATCAGATTTTGATGGATGCACGAAATGAAGAACATACCTCATTTGTCACTGACCATGGACTATACTGCTATAAAGTGATGCCCTTCAAACTTAAAAATATGGGGGCGACTTACCAGCGATTAGTGAACAAAATGTTCCAAGGGCAAATCGGCAAGACAATGGAGGTTTATATGGATGACATACTTGTAAAGTCTAAGCAGCTCATCGATCATGTCCGCGACTTGGATGAAATGTTTTGAATCCTGAGAAGATATCAAATGAAGCTGAACCCCCCTCAAGTGCGCCTGTGGAGTAGCATCGGGTAAATTCCTTGGTTTCATGGTCAACAATCGAGGGATCAAAGCTAACCCAAAAAAAATCAAAGCCCTCCTCGACATGCGTTCCCCTACTGGCCCTAAAGATGTCCAAAGCTTAAACGGCCAAGTCACTGCCCTAAGCCGATTCATTTCAAAAGCCTCTGATAAATGCATCCCTTTCTTCAATGTCCTCAAAAAGGCTAAAAGGTTTGAATGGACCACAGAGTGCGAGAACGTATTCAAGAAACTTAAAGATTATCTTGACCAGGCACCCCTCCTTTCCAAACCAAAAGAAGGGTAGAGGTTGACTATCTATCTCAGAGTATCATAGTATGCCCTAAGCACGGCATTGACATAGGAAGAAAGGGCCATTCAACTCCCTATATATTACATAAGCAAGAGGTTGTTGGATGTGGAAACAAGATGTTCTCTTATGGAGAAACTCAGTTATTGCCTAGTCATAGCCTTGAGGAAGTTGTGACCTTATTTTCAGGCCCACAGCATCAGAGTTCTTACACAATATCCCTTGAGGCAAATTCTACAGAAGACTGATGTCTCCTGGATGACTGCTTAAGTGGGCAATAGAGCTCGCCCAGTTCGACATTGAATATAAGTCCAGAACAGCCATTAAAGGGTAGGCACTGGCAGATTTTATTGCTGAGTTCACGGGACCCATAAGGGAAGAGGCAGAGCTCTCTGAGGCCCCCTGTTAGGAATTATTCATCGACAAGTCATCCAACAACAAAAAATCTGGCACAGGGATACTTCTCGTCAGTCCAGAAGGGCATATAATCTTTAGCATCTTAAGATTTGAATTCCAAGCCACGAATAATGAGGCTGAGTACGAAGCCCTGCTGGCAGTCTTACGATTGGCTAAGGTCGTGCAAGTGGAAAAATGAAAGATATACAGCGATTCACAGTTTATCGTTAGTCAAATAAGGGTTGAGTACCAAACCCGCGAGCAAAGGATGGCGCAGTATCTCCAAAAGGTTCGAGAATTATTAGAATCCTTCCAGAAATCCGAAATTACCCAAATTCCGTGAGCCTTGAATGCTCATGCTGACGCCCTGCTCTGTTATCCACAATAAATCAACCAAATCTCATGGAATCAATTTTGGTAGAGCACCTTTTGTCCCTAAGTATCAAACAGCAAGAAGAAATCATAGTGATCACAGACAAACCTGACTCTTGGATGAACCCTATCATTAACTTCCTAAAGAACGAGACCTTACTAGAAGACAAAGTCGAAGCACGATGCCTACGGACGCATGTGACAAGATATTGTATTTGCGATAACGTCCTTTATAAAAGAGGATTTTCAACTCCCCTCCTAAGGTGCGTTGATAGAGTAGCTGGCGACATCGCTCTAAAAGAAATCCATACAGGACATTGTGGAAACCATGCTGGGGGGCTGTCATTGGCACAAAAAGCCCTATGACAGGGGTTCTACTAGCCAACCATGAAGCAGAATACGATGAATCTCGTTAAAAAATGCGACAAGTGCCAGAGATTTATGAAAGCGCCCCAAGTTCCATTAGCTTATTTAAAGCAAATGGTGAGCCCGTGGCCATTCACTATTTAGGGAATAGATTTGATTGGGCTGCTCCCAAAAGCACGAGGCAACTGTAAATATGTCGTCGTGGCTGTGGACTACTTTACAAAGTGGGCAGAGATAAAAGAGCTCGTCAAAATTTCATTTTCCAAGGTCCTAAGCTTTGTCTGGAGTAATATCATCTGCAGGTATGGGGTCCCCCAATAGATCATCACTGACAATGGAACCTAGTTCGCAAGCAAACAATTTGTCAAGTTTTGTAATAATTTCAGAATGATTAAAAGTTTCACATCCATGGATCACCCACAGAGTAATGGGTAAGTAGAGGCCGTTAATAAAATCATTAAGAAAATTTTGAAAACCAGACTAGAGGGAAGAAAGCGAGCATGGGCCGATGAGTTGCAAATGGTGTTATGGGCATACCGGATGACTCCCTGCAGTTCAACAGGGGAAACCCCCTTCTTGATGGTCTACGGATGCGAAGCAATGATCCCCGTGGAATTCGAAATCGTAACACAATGAAGGATTACCTTCGAACCAAGGGAAAACGACTAACTACTCGTTGCAAGCCTGGACCTTGTGGAGGATGCAAGAGACAAAGCTAGCCTTAGGATCGTCGCTCATTGACAGCGCATCATGAGATATTACAATCGAAAAGTACGAGCCTAAAGATTTAACCCGGGTGATCTCGTTCTATGCCTTATCTTGCCAGGGGCACGCAAGCCTAGCGAAGGGACTTTAGGACCGAATTGGGAGGGTCTATACTTAATAAAAAGAGTTGTGAATAATGGAGCCTATCATTTAGCAAACAAAAGCGGGGAGGAACTCCCCCATGCTTGGAATGCCAAGCATCTACGGTGGTATTACCAGTAAAAGTTGTGAAGAAAATTTTGGCTGTATAAAATCTTATGTATTTCCCCCTAGACATAATGCAATTTCAGAAGGAATAATAGAATCTGATATGTTACAAGATAGCAGTAAATGTGAACTCATAAGAATAAAGACAAAATCACATGTTTGAATTATCGAAAGTTCAGAATTTTATAGAGTTGTCATATTCATCAGTTACAGACCAAAAAAAAGGAAGAAGAGAGAAAAGGAGAAAGGGGGAGAAAGAAAAAGGACCCACTCTAAGGCACAGGATTTTTGGAGGCAGGCTCATCGAAAACCTCGGGGAGTGAAGCAGCAACCTCCTCTCTTGGAACTTCCATCTTGGCACCTCGGTCCTCGTCCGGGGAATTGCTCTCGATGGCATCCCTCTTGAAAGATTCAACGGCCTCCACAGCATGTGGTCCAAAGAATGAGAAGTCCATCTCTGGGTGCTTTTCCCATAAAATGTAGAAAAAGGCCTCGCAAGTCTGCTACGTTAACTCCCTAGCAGCAACACCACTCGCAAAGACATCTCAGCCTTAGCAAGTTGAAGCTCTTTTCTTGCCTCACCCAGCTCCTTCTCGACAGTTTCGGCCCTACGACGTAAGGAATCCGCTTGTTGAACTACATTTTCAGCAACCTCATCAACTATCTGTAAGCATTTCTTCACCTCCTCCAACTCTATGGTAGCCTTCTTCAAGTCAATGGAAACATGCCCGAATGTCTCTTCAGTGATCTCATGGTGCTGCACCTCATCTGCGAGCTTGGTTTCTACTGCTTTGATTTTCTCGCACAACTCCCGATTTTCGGCAAAAGAAGTCGCAAGGTCATCTGCGAGCGAGGACTCCTTATCCTCTTGATCCCGAGCCAACTCCTCAATCTTTAACTACGTCAGGACATTTTGTAAAGGGAAGAAGAAGAAAAGAGGGACATAAATCGCAAACCACAAAATAGTCATCAACATTGAAAGCAATAACTAAACCTTACCACAAGGCTATAGCGAGCAGCGTACCCCGCAAGTCTGCTTATGGTGCAATCTTTAGCCTTCAGTACCCCAACCTTTTGCTTCGACCCCAGGATCATACTCATGCTCTGAACTAAAGTTAGACCATACTCTTCAGTCAGGGAACTGGCTTTTGCGAGAAGAGGAATGAATTCACCCTCGCCATTGTGAAAAGATGCTCTCCTTTTACCCTTGTCAGCCTTTCTTCTCCTAGGAAGAGGATCAGGTGGAATAAGGGTTTTGGTCGCACCTACTGCCTCATATTACAGTGACGATGACATCCCTCAAGGAGCAGCTACAAGTGGTGGTGGCAAGACAATGATATCAAAATCTGTGTCACCAAGAGCAGGAACTTGGTTAGTAAGGGGAGAGGGCAGATTAATCTCGGGAAGAGGAAGACGTCGCTTTGCACCGCGAGAGGGCAGAGCCTTCAGGATGAGATCCATGATGTTGTCATAATTGTCAAAATCGATAAGTCTAACTTCTTACACCCGTCGAATTCTGATTTCCTCTATAACCTTAATGTCCAAGGAAGGTGCAAGTCCGTATAAGCAAAGTCGAGATTCGTTGAAACGGAAGTCGCTTGCGAAGTCGCTCCTCAATCTAAAATCGTTAAAAACCTCGAGCTCCCTGGCCCGTAAAGTGGGATTCTTACTGGTCCCGACTGTAAAAAAAAAAAAAAAAAAAAGGTCAGAAGGGACAAGTGTACAAGACAAAGAGCAAATAGATCGGAAAACATATCACTGCATGCGATGATTATCAGCTAAACTTACCCAGAGAAAGAATGAAATCAAAATTTTTAAGATATCGTAACGAGGGGCAGGATATGTAAAACCAGTGAGATTTGTAAGGCCCTAGTTGGACTTGCCTATCACAACCCCCTTCGGTAAGATATCCTTGTACGGTGTCCTCCTAGCCATGAGATAATACAGCCCATCCGACAAGTTCGCACACCTAAGGTCGTAAAGATAACATAAAGTCTCGGGGGACGGCGGTGGCAAGCGATTACCCAGATAGATCAGAGCCAGGAAGACCAGCGAGGCATATGAGTTAGGAGTCAGTTGGAACGGGCTGAGTTTTATTTTGTTCAAAAAGTCAATGATGAAAAGGGAAACGGGGAACCTAAAACCAGCCTTAAAATGTGGTAAGCTCATGGCAATAAAACCTCTAGGGGGATATGCAGCGTAATCATCTGTCGTCGGAACCATAGCACTACACCATCTCGGCACCCGATGGGAACGAATAGCGAGCTAAACATCCCGTAATCGCATTGTAGTGGCATAAAAATTAAACATATGGCGATCATGAAGTTCTCTCGTTACAATATCCGAAGGTTCTTGACGAGCCATAAATGACGGGACCTCGCCCCTCCCACTAGGTGTCACATCGTCAATGCGTTGCATCATCATTGCCTCTGAACTCGTTTCCATCTCCTCATCATCCTCCCCTCTTAGGTGGTGGCGTCGCACATGACCTGCTTCCATCTACAAAGGAAGAGAGCTGGTTAGGCCATGGCAAGTGAGCCATACCAAAACTAAAAAGTCTAGGACCCCTGCGAATCATAGGCCATGCGCAACCCAAGTCACCACAATAACAACCTGAACCATACTGGGGAGGGAAAAGATAGAGAAGAGGACAATCTCGGGTTACGAAATCCCAAAACTTGGTAAGAAACATCCAATGGCCCTTAGAACAACTGACAGACCAACCTTGCTGAACCAAGCAAGATATAATCACAAAGAAGTAAACTAATGGTCAGACCTATCTCCTATCTGTTAATGGAAGAAAAGACCCCCAATAACCTGATAACGAAAAAATAAACTGAGAAATACCGTAGTTCCTTTGAGAAGGGAAGTCCGGCTAAAATGCAATTGTAGCTCTGGCAAGGAAAGCCCCAAAGTCAGGGACGAAGGTCAAAAAAGAACCGAAGCAAGCAGGCAACTCTGAAGCAGAGCCAACAAGCAGAGAATGAGAGGAAAGCTGAAGTTGAAAAATTTTCAAATGATTCAAATGAGAAAGGGCAAGAGAATTCTTCGGGTATAAAAAGAAATAACCCGACCGTCAGATCAAAAGAACTGTTGGTTACCCACGATCCAAAGGCTAGGGGAATACGAAAGTCAATAAATGATGGGACAGAAAAATGCACGAAAATCCAGAAACCATAATTACCCGCTGTCATGAAAAGACGGAAAGTCACGCTTGCAGAGCAAACAAGAAAATCAGGCAGCTCAGCAATCATCGCACACCAAAGGTCGGGGGCTCGATAAATGATCTCACATCCAAGTAATACGTAGAAAGCATAGAATTCTTGCATGAGCCACGTTCAAGTAATGTGCCTGCCCCCACACAGAATTCTTGCACAGAATGACCTTGCGTTCAAGTAATGTACTGACCGCACAGAATTCTTATGCAGGACAGGGGCTCGATAAACGATCTTGCATCTAAGTAATACGTAGAAAGTGTAGAATTCTTGCACAAGCTGCGTTCAAGTAATGTGCCTGCCTCACACAGAATTCTTGCACGGAATGACCTTGCATTCAAGTAATGTGCTGACTGCACAGAATTCTTACGTAGGACGGGGGCTCGATAAATGATCTTACGTCCAAGTAATACGTAAAAAGCGTAGAATTCTTGCACGAGCCACGTTCAAGTAATGTGCCTGCCACGTATACAATTCTTGCGTCGAATGACCTTGTGTTCAAGTAATGTGCTAACCGCACAAAATTCTTATGTAGGATGAGGGCTCGATAAACGATCTTGCATCCAAGTAATACGTAGAAAGCGTAGAATTCTTGCGCGAGCCACGTTCAAGTAATGTGCCTGCCCCACATAGAATTCTTGCATGGAACGACCTTGCGTTCAAGTAATGTGTTGACCGCATAGAATTCTTGCGCGAGCCACGTTTAAGTAATATGTTTGTCCCACACAAAATTCTTGTGCAAGCCATGTTTAAGTAATATGCCTTCCCTGCACAGAATTCTTGCACAGAACGACCTTGCATTCAAGTAATGTGCTGATTGCATAGAATTCTTACGCAAGACGAGGGCTCGATAAATGATCTTGCATCCAAGTAATATGCAGAAAGCATAGAATTCTTACGCGAGCCATGTTCAAGTAATGTGCCTGCCCCACACAGAATTCTTGCACGAAATGACCTTGTGTTCAAGTAATGTGTTGATCGCATAGAATTCTTGCACAGAACGGGGGCTCGATAAACGATCTTGCGTCTAAGTAATACACAGAAAGCGTAGAATTCTTGTGCGAGCTGTATTCAAGTAATGTGCCTACCCCACACAGAATTCTTACGTGGAACGACCCTACGTTCAAGTAATGTACTGACCGTATAGAATTATTATGCAAGACGGGGGCTCGATAAACGATCTTGTGTCTAAGTAACATGCAGAAAGCATAGAATTCTTGCACGAGCCGTATTCAAGTAATGTGCCTGCCCCGCACAGAATTCTTGCACGGAACAACCTTGTGTTCAAGTAATGTGCTGACCGCACAAAATTCTTACGCATTTCTGGGGTTTGATAAGCGATCTAGCGTCCAAGTAATATGTAAAATTATGTAGAATTCTTGCACGGAATCGGGGCAAAGAAATTATCTTGCATCCAAGTCATGTGCATGCCCCGCACGAAATTCTTGCACGAAGCTGGTTCAAGACCTCACGTGCATGCAAAGTTTCCATCAGACAAAAGATTCTCACGAACACTAATCATTATCGGAGGATTCGACAGTCCAACCCTCTTAGTAAGTTCAAAGCCAAAAGTGAAGGCCTGGACATAACTCTTATCACGCAAAGCGAGATGAGAGTTGAGGGGCTTATGTTATGGGCATTATTAGGATATGAGGTTCGAGCAGGACAACATCCAAGGGAATGCAATCAAATAAAGAAAGGACCCAGGGCAGAATCCAACTCCGCTAGAAAGAGATCGTGATTGTCGAACGAAAGCCACAAAGCCTCACTATGTCACGAGACCTAAGACGTGAAGAGTTATGACCGCGTCGGCCAAAACTGATAAACGACCAAATGAGGACGAAAGTAACGGTCCTAGAACCTCTACCCACAATCTCCTCTTTAGTCCACCGCTAACAAATGGTCGTACAGAGTCCAGTCAGTAACCTGAAATGTGCCAGAAAAATTGATAGCTCAGGTCTCAGGTAATACACATCAGCTCCCCGGAAATCCAATAATGATTTGCCCAACATTAATTGTTCGACGGCAAGCATTTAATGCTATAAACGGTGAAGGTGATCATTTTATCGATCAAGAAAATTACACTTATAACCCTCTCCCTCACTATAAATAGAAGGGAAGGGATCATTATAAAGAGAGTGTGAGAGATACAGCAAACTCTGCTAGTAAAGAAAAAGAAAACTTCATGTATCCAAAGATTCTCATTAGGAGAACACACTGCTAGCTATGAGAAAGTAAGATAGCCATTGTAATCTGGTCTAACAAGACCTTTGGATAGTGTTATTGTCCTTCTCATATTTTTCTTCTCAAACCTTTGTTATTCTTCCTCTCTCTTTCTTAAATATGCAATCAGGGGTGTTGTACCAAGGAAACTAGTTAACTAGATTTTGGTGTGAATAGATTCTAATTCCTTATCTAACCTTAGAGAATACTCATTCGAGAGTACTATGTATCGCTAAATTCTTCCCCTTTGTCCGATCATGGCTGAGTGATCTCACAACAAGTAAGGGAATGAATGTGTCCATCTTATCAATGTCGTATCGGACAGCTTATGAGACACCCATTCGAACATGAAATCAATAGCCACTTTCACAGAGTGGCAAGATCTAGACATAATTTAGGTGCTGGAGAAAGTTCATATGCACACTGAATCCATCAAGGGAATTGTCTTTGAGCCCCTTGAAGAGGATGAGCGGGCTTACAGCTATGACACCTTAACCTTCCTATTGTTCTACAGGGATATGGTTGATCATCTTCATGTTTGCCCTCATTTCTCATTTTTGCAAACAAGCATCCTCCAAATGATGAATATCTGCCCTTCCTAGCTGACCTAGAACACTTGGGCCTTCCTTCTCTGCTTAGAAGTGTTGACCTTCCGAATTCGTCTCACCCTAACCATGGGATCTTTCTTCTTTCTCTTCTCCTACTCACAATAGAAAGCCAAAGTTGGGTGCACTTCCTTTAGCACCTTGGTTAGGTTATCATAGAAAACATGTTTACCAGTGTTCACTCCTTAAAGCATTCATTCTTCAAAGTTCAATCGATCGAGGGATTTCATCCATTTTTTCTCTAGGACGGAGAGCCACTTTTCCTCGATCAAGTGGATTAAACCCGTAAATCAGCCCTAGGGCCACCTCTTTGAGGATGCCGTGGATAACAATTTGAACGTTATTGTTCAACTTCTGGCACTAAGGTCATTTGATGCTCAATTTGTCCTTCATATGTGCCTTATTTTGTAATTTGGTTTTGCCTATGAGTTCTACCTTACTGATTTATGTTTGTTTTCTTGTTTTTAGACTACTGGTTAAATAGTGAAGTGATAGAAATACACCATTCAAAGACAGATCCAAAGCACATGGTTGAGTTTTACACTCAAGCCCTGGCCAAGGAAAAAATCTATTATGCCATTGACTACTTAACTCGAGTCAACACCCCTAACAAAAATTGTTAGTGGCTTTCCCTTCACCAATCGACTAGTGGACACTTTTAGCTACACTAAGATGTTGTCCACGATAAAGCACAAGGCTTTTTCTAAAAAGTCTAATAAAGGTAATAAGGGCAGCTCTTCCAACGCTTCCATTCCTTAAGCTAAAAAAATCAAGGTGGGTGTTTGGAAAGAGATGCAGCCGATAGAGCCCGTTGAAGGAAGCAACTTATCCTTTGATACCATAGATCATCTATAGTACAAAGATGCTGATTATGGTACTTTCTTGCACAGCCAATTGCTTCTTCCTGTTAATCAGGATCGCACTGAGGAGTTTATACTAAACCATGGTCCTCTACTCCTTCTGAAGTCTTCCACAACCAAGCTCACTTGCTTCGCCACTGCCATCCTAGCTACTGTGCATACTTTTATGATAAGCAAAAGAGAATTAACGAAACTAGAACTAAGGTTCTTAGAGGACCTGAAGAAAAATGTTAAGGTTAAGTCTAAGAAGGTGGTTAATCGAGATAAGAGCATTTTTTACTTGACTGATGATATTGCTACACTTGTGAATCAGTGGGATGCCTTGTCTTATAAAAATGATGACTTACGTAAAAAAAACTAGAGACTAAATGAAAAAAATTAGGCAGACAGGAAAATGGCCTTTGATCAAAGACTCCAGAATGCCATGTAAGAGGCCAAGGAGCTTAGCTATCCCATGCTTTGCTTTAGATTTGCAAAAGCTATCTATCAAATTTAACATTTAATCCTAACATGACTTTTGACCTATCTAAGCTCAACAGGGATAAAACTTTGGATGAGATTTTAAAAGAATTACGAAAAGACTAAGCTTGTCAACACATCTTTAGAGCGGTTATTGTTCTACCTTTGTTGTGCCCTACTTGTGATTTTTTTTTATTTTTTGTTTTTTGTATGGAATAGGCCGAATGGCCATATTAATGAATTTATTTTTGCTCGTACATCATTCCTTCAACTATCAAGCACCTGTATTTGTATGTGTGTCTTCAACTAGATGTCTTTTCTTTGCTTTATTGAATGACTTACTTTAGAATTGTTAAGCTTCTCAGCTAACTGAGCCTCTAATAGGTTTGATCGTTTTATTTGGCCAATTTTCTATGCTTCCAAAGGACTTTTATGCTTGCTACTTACTTTCCTTTTTCTTGCTGATCCTTCAATTGTCAAGGCTTTTTTTGGACTCTTAGTTTCACACATCTTACCTATGTTGGGGAAGTTACTCTACCTTTTTCCTAATATTGATATGATGACTAGCTACCTAAGAAGTGTTTTTTCTAAGGAATTAAGACTACTTAAGGATTTTTTTTCCAAGGAATCTTGAGATTCCCTAAGGACTTTTTCTTTTTCATGAAGTCTTGAAACCTATGAGGACTGTCATCTTAATTGTTTATCTCGATTCCCTTGGAATTCTTCCAACTCTCTATAAAAGCCAAATTAGTTCCCCTAGTGGTGACCTCTATATCTCACCATTACGAGCCTAGTTGCTATCATTTGCCACCTATATCTCTGGCACTCTTCCTTGGTTTCTTGATTACACTCTTGCTTTTTTGTAGATAAATTTCCACATTATTTTCTTGATTATAGGTTTTCATTTAATGACTATGTTTCTCGTGATTCTGCCCTTCTTCCCCAAATCTTATTGGAAAGGTCAACATTCTTATTATCTCTTAATTATTTATTTTACTTTATCATCTTCTTTCTTTTTGCTTTATTTTCATATTACTGGTTGACCCAATTCACTATTTGAAGATGGACTCTAAGTGGTCAGGGGAAACCTATGCCCAAACTCAGGTAAAACATAAACTTACTATTTTACCGATTACTCAAACTAAGTCGATGTCAAAAGTGATCATTTTAGATAACTCCTCTCCTAATTAGGGCAAAGGCTTCTGGTCGTCCCAAGGCATTGCCTTCACGTAAGCAAAAAATGCCCACTAAAGGCTCTTCCAAGGACAAAGGGAGCAATTCTAATGACATAAACACTAAATATTAGGCCTTTCTATGTAGCCTATCCAAGTTTGACAAGAATGAGCCCCAAGAGCAGATCCTAGAAAAGTGAAAGAACAATTAGGCCCCCTAGACTTTGATCATTGTCACATTTTCCTTTTTCATATGTATAGGCTAATCTAATCAGTTATTTAACAAACAAATTAATGAATTTTTCCTCTTCAATGCATTTTTTAAACAACTTTTATGTGTTGTCTTCATGTTTATGCCTCCAACAAGCTTTATAGTTGGTCTTCTTCTGTTGGTATGTCGATCGTCCAGGTTTTTACTAATCTTTTTAATTATTCTTGCACTTATTCAAATGTCACATTCTGAGAACTTTTATTAATAATGATAGATTAGCTCAGTCTTTCACCGGTGCCAAGGGGTCTACTTAGATTTTATTAATACCAAAGGGTCTACTTAGCTTTTTATTAGTGCCAAGGGATCTACAATCTTTTATTAGTGCCAAAGGACCTACTCGGGCTTTCTATTTATACCAAGGAAACTGTTTGGATTTTTAGTGGTATCGAGGGATCTATTTGGGCTTTTATTTTATACCGAGGGAACTACTTAAATTTTTAGTGGTGCCAAGAGATCTGCTCAGGCTTTTATTTATACCAAGGGAACTACTCAGATTTTCAATGGTGTCAAAAGATCTGCTTGGGCTTCAAGACACATATGATGCAATCTTTCACTTTCAGTTCACTATCTTGGGTACATGATTTATCATTCTTGATTATTAGATCTATACATGATATCGATTTAAGTGTGTTACATTCCATGTTTGAGGGAGGGGCTTCCTTTGGACAATTTCTAGGTGGTAAATACCATTGAGAAGACTCTCTTGTACTCTGAACGACCCCTTCCATGCAACTACTAATTTTCCCTTGCTCACACTTTTCATGGTCCATCTGTTGTTTGCAGGACTAAATCTCCCATTGCAAATACTTTACTCTTCACTCTCTTGTTTGCAACTCTAGCGATCTTTACCTTATAACACTCATTTCGAAGTTGAGCCATCTCTTTTGTCTCAAATAGCATGTCTAGCTCTTCTTTTCTTCTTTCTTAATTTCTTTGTTACTCGTATTACTCTCTTCATTTAAATTATTGTCTGAGCTCCACTAGGAGCATAGCCTCACTCCCATATGTAAGCATAAAAGGAGTTTCACCAGTGGCTAAATGCACAATGATTCTATAAGACCACAAGATGCTTAATAACTCTTTGGCTTATTTCCCTTTTACCTTGTCCAACCTTTTGCATAATCCCTCTAGGATAATTCTGTTTACCAATTCAGCCTACCCATTTTATTAAGGGTGCTTGATAAAAGTGAAACTTTGCTTGATCCCTAACCTTTATTTTAAGATGTGTAAGACTTAAACTTTCATAATATATGTATAAACATGAATATACCTTAGGACAAAAGTTTTAAAAGTTACCGCTAGTGAATTGTTTTCCATTACCGAATATGATTATTGTGGGAAGGCCATACCTAAAAGGAATCGTTAACAAATTTCTTACATCAACGCTTATACTTTTAAAAATTCTACCAACAAATGATTTTTTTCTAAACGAACTTTTGTATGTTATTTGATGTTATGGTTGCAAGGGGATTGACCTCTATCTATTTGGTAAAGTAATCAACCACCACCACATACTTTAACTAATTGGAAGCTAGTAAGGAAAGCCCTCATAGCTCAATGCCCTACTAGTCAAAAGGCCAAGGAACAAAGATAGATATTTGTTCAACCACCGGTTATCCTTGAACTTTTGCAAACTTCTAGCATTTTTCACAACTTTGCACAAGCTCCAAGGCTTTTTGCTTCATTTTTGGCCAAAAATACCCTAACCAAATAGCTTTTAGCATAACCATTATTCTCATTATATGGGATCTGCAAATGCCTTCTTTGATCTCCCTCAAAACATAGTTAGCTTCACTTGGTCGGAGACACCATAACGATGAGAAAGAGAAACTCTTCTTATATAACTGCCCTTATTTTATGAAAAAATATGATGTCCTTTTTTTGATCTTCTTAGCTTCTTTTTTGTCTTCTAATAGTCATCCTTCTTCTAAGAACACCATGATAGGGTTTAACCATGACTCTTCCTTCTCCTTGCACATTACCTCATTCGTGTAAGGGGCTCGTAATGTCTCCTAAATTATAGTTTTATTGTTAACCGTAACTTTAGCACTAACTAATTTGACTAATGTGTTTGAGCACTTATTTTTTTTCCTTTAAAATCCTTGTCAGCTCAAAATTGAATTCTTTTAATAGACTTTTAGCTACACTAACATATCTTGCCACCATTAACTCTTTCACCTCATAGTCTCCTCTAACTTAAGCTATTATTAGCTAAGAATTACGTATGACTTTTAAAGATTGTACCTCTACTTCTTTTGCTAACTTTAACCCAGCTATCAATATTTCATACTTTGCCTAATTGTTTATTGCCTTAAAGTCAAACTTCAGTGAGTACTCCAAGACTAAATCCGTAAGTCTTTCTAAAATCACCCCAACACTACTACCTTTACAATTTGACAAGCCATCTACATATAACCTCTGCATCGAGCCTTCCAATCTAGGCTTTTCCGTCTTTGCCAATTTGACCACAAAGTCTAGCAACTCTTGAGCCTTTATTGCCTTCCTTGCTTCATAAATGAGTATATACTCTAACAACTCCACTACCTAAGCTACCAATCATCTTACCAGGTGAAGCTTTTGCAAGACTTGCCGAATTGGAGCATCCATTCAAACGATAATCCAATGGCTTAGAAAATAATGCTTTAACTTCTTGAAAGCTGTTAGTAAAGCAAAGGCTAATTTCTCTATCTTTTAGTACCTTACTTTAGTGCCATGTAGCATATAGCTTGTGAAGTACACTAGTTTTTGTTCTCTTTCAACCTCCTGGATGAGCACCAAACTCACTGCTTTTGCAATTGGTACTGAGGATATGTATAGTGTTTCCCCTAGCTCCAGCTAAGTAAGTATGGTGGCCAAATATTTTTTTAGCTCTTGGAAAACTTATTCATAGTCGTTAGCCTATTCAAAAATTTTAACATTTTTAAGCAATCCAAAGAAAGGAGCATGTTTATTGGTTAACCTAGACATTAAATGCACGAGGGTCATGACCTTTCGTTGTGCATTTGCACCTCTTTCATATTTGATAGGCTCCTCATATCAATTATTATTTGGCATTTGGATGGATTAACTTCTATACCCCATTCGATAATCATAAAACCTAAAAACTTCCTAGCTTTTACACTAAATGCACATTTTTTTGGATTTAATCTCATCTAAAACTTCTTCAAAGTCCCAAATGTTTCTTCCAGATCTTGGTAGTGCTAGTTTGAGCTTATTGACTTAATTATCATGTCATCTAAATACACTTCCATGTTCCTCGCTATTTGCTCCACAAAAATCTTATTCATCATTCTTTGATAAATTGTCCTTGCATTTTTCAAGCTAAACAACATGACCTTATAGTAGAAAGTCCCTTGATTAGCTATAAATGATGTCTTGCTCTTGTCATTAAAGTGAATTTTTAACTGATTATATCCTCAAAATGCATCTCTAAAACTAAGGATTTCAAAGCCTGTCGCACTGTCTACTAGCTGATTAATGTCCAAAAGTGGGTATGAATATTTAGGGCATACCTTGTTAAAGTCGGTAAAGTCCAGACACATCCTCCACCTTCTCGTAGCTTTTTTCATCAGGACTACATTCACTAGCCAAATGGTATGTGGGATTTCCTTGATAAACCTTGCACTCAGCAATTTGTCTTTTCTTCTCTTACTACCTTCTACCACTCGAGACCATAATTCCCCTTCTTTTGTTGCACCTGCTTTATACTTAGGCCATTTGAAAACTTATGACAAGCCACTTCTAGGTCAATTCAAGGCATGTCAATAGGTGTCCAATCGAACACCTTGGTATAATTATATAGGAGCTTAATTAGCTTATCCCAATCTATTTCTCCTAAATCTGCCCCAATCTTGACTACTTTTTCCTTATGTTCCTTAAAAATTTGCACCTCTTCTATATTTGAACCTAGTTTTAATCGACGAGGATCATCATGCCAAATGTCAAATAGTGTTAAATCTGCCAACTAGCACTCACTACTTTTCCTATCAAAAAGTGTTAATTTTTCCTTATCAATGCTTCCTTGGTCTTGGCCAAACTCGCCATACCACACTTCTGAGCAACCTACTGATCCGCCCATACTTCTTCGATTCCTCCCACTATTAGAAACTTCATTAGCAAATAGAAAGTGGAGACAATAGCTCATGCTTGTTTCGATCATTCCCAGATAGGAGAGGTTGCCTATACCTATTTACCCTCTAAACAACTAGGTCATGGGGAAGGATACCTTTCTCTATCTTTTTTTTTACCTTCTACTAAGTGGAACTTCTTTTACTTCAATAAAAGCCCCCACCTTATAAGTGCTTCAATTTTATCCTTCAAGGTAACACACTCATCTATGTGATGCCCATAATCTTGGTGGAACTTGCAAAACCTGGATTTATCTATTGGAGGAAGCTTTTACCACTTTTGTGGAGGGAATTTCATAAGCTCAGCTACTCAGACGTCCTACACTATATCACTTATTGATGCATTCAATAATTTGTATTTGTTAAATATCCCCCTGATGAGGCCTTTTCTCATGCTCAAGAGCTTATTCTCTGGGAGGTGCACTATCAGATTCCATACGTCTAATCTACCATCAAGCAAACTCGACTTCTTCAACATTAATATACTTTCATATCTAGCTAAGAGCTTTGAAAGAAAGACGGCATAGCGCTTAACCAACAAAAGGGAAAAATGCCCTGAATGAAGGCCTGCACTAATCTATTGAACTGCCACTCCTTCACTAAGGCCCTGGATTTCTAACGTTAGGGTCTTGAAACAAGCTAGGTATTCCTTAAGGGTCTCGTGGTGTCTTTACTAAAAATTAACCAGAGCATCTGAAGTTTTCCTAGGTGTTCTGCTAGTGGCAAAATGTGTAGAAAATGCCTCGATAATTTAACAGAAATTATTGATCGGCTGCCAAGATAGGGTGGTAAATCATCATAAGCCAACTTTTTAAGGATAGTAGAAAAGGCTCGGCACATGATTGTGTCTAGAACACCTAATAGCAACATCAACACTCAAAATGCCTCTAAATGTTCTTCTAGGTTAGTTAAATAGTAATATGGGTGTCTATGGATTGGTGTTTGAAGTGGGCAAGTAATGGAGCAACCATCACAGCCGTTGAGAATGGATGGTTCTCCCTCTAGCAAAAAAATAACTTACCAGAGGTTTGGGTGAGGTCCATGGTGGGATTCAGCAGGTCATAAGATTCATAAGTACAGATAATATGGTAGTGGGCATCAGTCACTTGTGGCAGAGCAACGGAGACGTTAGGCACTAGTGGCCTAATCGGGGTTTGGACTTAAGAGGTTTGTGAAAGGTAGAGATAGGGGTTGAAAATGAACGAGTGTTAGTAGTCATTGGCAAAGAAACCATGGGAAGAGAAGGCTATACTTGCAAGAGGGTGCCAGAGGCAACTGATTCTACTGGAGAGATATGAAAGGTCTAAGTTACCAGTGGAAAAGATAAGGTGACTAGGTTGGCCTCCCTGAAACAAAGCACTAGGGGTGATGGAGGTAGAGTAGGTTGTGCTCAGGCAGAGTGGAAGGCATCCAGCTCCTCATGTAACTAGCAAACTTGATCCGCCAATGCATCGCATTCTAGGTCAACCATGATCCAACGAGCCTCCTCTACCATCCAATCTCTATGGTGATCATCTTTAGCCCGCTCACAACGATGACGTCCATCTTGTGATGGAGCACAAGATGACTATAAATGAGAGTGATGAGACATAATGGTGGCTAGAAAAGCCATAAATGGCACCAAATGAAACTCTTCAACTAATGAAGCTTATCAGTGAAATGAGGAGAAGACAACAACTTGCAAACATAACAAAGTTAGTTGAGCATGACAAAAGTGGTTTACCAAGCATGTCACTACAAGAATTTTGCAAAATTCCAACAGAACAAATCCGTTGGAAATTCAGCATAAATCTATTGGAATTGGCAATTCCAATGAAAATTCCAACGGATTCAATCCTTTGGAAAATCCCTTGTTGGAATTTCAAATTCCAACGGATCATTCCAATGGATTTAGGATTACAATACCGTTGGAATACCAATTGGGAATAATCTCGGTCTTCTGATTCCAACAGCAATTCCAATAGAAATAGACTGTGAGAATATTAATTCTAATGGAATTATGGACGGATTTTGTCCGTTGGAAATAATATTGCAACGGACTAAATCCGTTGGAATATTCCGTTGGAACACTATTAAATTTTTTTTTTATTTTTTCATAGTTTAAAAAAAATTTCAATTTGTCAATATCCGTTGAAAGTTCCATTAAAAAATTTTATTTAATAATTTTTTTATTTTATATACTACCCAATTTAATA
>JANHAO010006644.1:0-21236 GCA_026873985.1 Saraca asoca
TATGATTGGTTATAGAGGTTGACTGGCATCCATACCTCTGATTGATCGGATATAGGTAATGAAGGGATTGTATCATACATTGTGTGCATGGAGATGTACACTAAGATCATCCACAGACAGGTTGTCATCATTGTTGACTACCGTTGAAAATTGGGTAGTTATAATAGCTTGCTAGAGTCCACTTATAGCTTAAAGTTTATACGTGATTAATTTAGTAAAATTGATTAGAAAATTAATTAGATTAATTTTATATGCCTTCAAATGGTTTGAAGGGAATTATAGACTTTTACCAATATTTCAGGGGCCTATCGGGTCACACGCATAACGAAAAATATGAGGAATGGCTAAAATGGAGATATTTGGATATCTGGGGACTAAACTGAAAAGGGCAAATATCGATGAGACTGAAAAATAGTTTTTAGAAACCACAGGGAACCCGTGTGTAATTTGTAAAATTACTTGGGGTCATTTTGCAATTTGAGGAAATTGCAAAAAGGGCAAAATGGCGTCATTTTGCTAAGACGATATTTACCACTGGATTGCCCATTTCGAGCATACGAACACGCGAAGACTTTTTGTCTTCTTCTCCAGTGATCTTCGACTTCCTCCACTGCGTTTGCCAATGTTCAATCCCTTCAACTTTCGAAGCTTCCAGCCAGCACTGGATCAGCCTCTCCTTCTTCCGACATGGACGTTGATAGGGCCGGTACACTTGGATCAGAAACGATGGTAATCGTTCGGCTTCCCTCCCTCTCCGCTGTGTTTGAGCTGCTTCCAAAGGTTGGTTCAGCTCCCTTTCACTTCTAATGTGACGTTTAAGCTCACTACTAGCTAGATCTGGGGTTGGATGTTCGGTTGGTTACAAGGAAATTTTTTTAAAATATTAACCATTTGCCCCTCGATCGACTGAACATTCTTTCAACTAGTTCCTACAAATCATATCTCAATAAGAGTTAAATAAATGCTTATTGAGTTAATTGACTTTAATAACTATTAATAAAGCTAAAGTGAAGGAACTCTGGTCAATAAGTTTTGATAAAAGGATAATGTGCCACATTGTATGACCAATCAGTTGTATCATTTTGTTCTAATTGGTAATGAAATTGACATCAGTATGCCTTTTGTTGACCATGAGTCTGGGCACTGGGGTGTTTAGGCATTTTTGCTAACTCAACATGAAATGTCTACGTAAGCCATATGGGCATATCTTAGCTCGCGCAAGAGTTTGGTGTTTAAGCACTTCTTGGATGTAAGATCTTGTTTGGCTGCATAAAAACACCTTGGTCTTACTTCTTGGATGTGGAACGAGTTTTGCCTGTGCAAGAGTTTGGTGCTAAAGACACTTCTTGGACATGGCTCACACAAGATTTTGGTGTATGGCTAGCACATCTTAGATGCAAGGTTTAAGTTACCTGTGCAAGTGTTTGGTGCTCGGGCACTTTTTGGATGCGGCTCGTGCAAGGTTTTAGTGCATGGCTAGCACATCTTAGATGCGAGGTTTAAATTGCCTAAGCAAGTGTTTGGTGCTCGAGGCACTTCTTGGATGTGGTTTACACAATGTTTTGGTGCATGGCTAGCACGTCTTGGACATGAGGTTTAAGTTGCCTGTGCAAGTATTTAGTGCTCGAGGCACTTCTTAGACGCGGTTCACACAAGGTTTTGGTGTATGACTAGCACGTATTGGACACAAGGTTTAAGTTGCCCTATTGGACATGATTCACACAAGGTTTTGGTGCATGGCTAGCACGTCTTGGACACAAGGTTTAAGTTGCCCGTGCAAGTGTTTAGTGCTCGAGGCACTTCTTGGACATAGGTCACGCAAGGTTTTGGTGCATGGCTAGCATGTCTTGGACATGAGGTTTAAGTTGCCCGTGCAAATGTTTGGTGCTCAAGCCTATCTTGGATGCCACCCGCGCAAGGTTTTGGTGCATGGCTAACATGTCTTAGATGCAAGGTTTAAGTTACCCACGCAAATGTTTGGTGCTTGAGGCATTTTTTGGACCCAGCTCGCGCAAGATTTTGGTACATGGCTAGCACGTCTTGGACATAAAGTTTAAGTTACCTGAACAAGTGTTTGGTGCTTAAGGCATTTTTTGGACGTGGCTCATGCAAGGTTTTGGTGCATGGCTAGCATGTCTTGGATGCAAGGTTTTAAGTTGCCCATGCAAGTGTTTGGTGCTTAAGGCACTTCTTAGACGTGACTTATGCAAGTTTTTGGTGCATAGCTAGCACGTCTTGGACATGGGGTTTAAGTTGCCCGCACAAGTGTTTAGTTCTCTAGGCACATCTTGGACGTAGGGTCTTGCATTTAGGGGTCATGGCTTGTTGTTCACAAGCAGTAGCTTCGTGAGTCACTTGGCACGCTTCCACTTGCTTCGCAGGTGACTTTTCAATTTCCATGGCTAGGTTGTCATGATTACCCCTGCCTTTGGTGAGCGTGCGCACTACTATTATTAGCTAGCTACTATCAGTTGTTGAACCATTAGATCGTAGGTAGTTAATGGGTTCCTAGATCCAATGATGATGTTGCGTGCTTTATAAGCTAGAGGGGCTTATCTCTTCTCCCTCATTTGCCATTTGAAGCTTGAAGTTACAAAGCTTCCTCTATATGTTTCCTCTGCAAATTGTTGCAACCGCATTCCATCTTTGGCTACCGCCAGCATCGTCTCGATTCCTGCTAATCATAAAAGCATTCTCGCGCATAATCTTGGACCTTCTACTTCACCTAGCTGCGACAAGTCTTTTCTCACTTTGCCGTTTCTGGGTTTCTTTGCTTTGTAATTTGTAAAGTGTGTTTGTCCACCAATGTTTAAGAAATAAGTGTTTTGGATGAGATTGATTATTTGTAGATTTCTTTTCTGTCTAGTTTAGTTCATTCAGTTGGTTCCACTGGCAGACTCTGGGTTTTTTTATCATCATTTTGAGTCTAGTGTTTACCATTCAGATTCTGTGATTCGACCATTTGGGGTTTTGTCTGCTGGAGTTTAAGTTATGAATGAGTAGCTCAGGGTGTTCATGGCCTATCATATAGGAAGTTGTTAGTCTCAACTTTTTAGTAGGGTCTGCTTATAGTGACCTGATTGGTCTTTCTTTTTCCTTTATAGATGGGCACAAGTTATGGACGTTGGCATCACCAAACTAGAGATGATGAACCTAGCCTATTGAGTTGAGGCACCGGGCTGGTGTGGCATGGCTACGAAGTGACTTCGAGGAGTGGCGAGGTCACTAGAGACTTTGTCGATTGCCCAAATCCTTCTAGGGTTCACGAGGCCATTGTAGATCCATGACCTTTAGATCACCATGTGTTTAGCAGGCACATTCCATCAATTCGCTATCGTGACCTTCAGGCCATAGTCCTATCATATCAAATCCCTAGGGGATGCAATCTCAGGATACCCTTTCCATAGACAATATAGCCTACCCACCCATGGGGTTCATTGCTATTAGTTTCCCGCATCTCGTTGCAGGACTTAGGTTTCTAGTAAACCCCTTCATTGTCAATTTTTTTAATAAAGTGAGACTCAATTCAGCCAAACTCACCCTAAACTTTTACACCTAACTTATCTCTTTAGCACTGATCTATTTAGGCAATAGTCTTCCTACACCATTAGCTGAGGTTATGTGCTACTTGTTTAGCCTCAAGTGTGCGAGCACATTGGATGGGCTTTACTACCTCATGGCTCGACCAATAGCACACAAGAAGATCTTGCCATGAATAGACGTTAGGGGAAAATCTAATGTAGGACACTATAAGACTCGTTGGTTTTACATTTTGTGTCCTTCCCTGCGCGATCTCAAAAACTTCAAATTTATCATTACTCTTGGTAAGTGAGCTTAAGGTTGTGAGCTTAACAATTTATTTTCATCCGTCTCTGATTCTAACTTGTTTTACTTTGCAGATGGGACTAGCAGGAAGCCAACTCTGCAAGCTGAAGAGCTAGGGGTTTGGATCGATTCACTGCTTCAAACAACCTTGAGAATGACTTTCATTTTGACGAGGACCTCCTCTGTTTTCACAAGCTCACTCCAGCCAAAGGTACCGAGGTTATCAGAGAGATAGACATTCATCCAACAGTCCTGGCTGCTTCAGCCAATTTTATAGATTATGATAGGATAATGGAGCTCATCCTCAGGCGGCCATTATCTGATGACGAGGAAGTCTCTCTTGACTTTAAAGTGATCGTAGCCCCTAGTGCTGAAGGCTAACCTTTGGCTTCAGAAATAGCACTTTTGCAAGAACCTTCTCCTAACCCTCAGCCCAAGGTAGGAGCTATAGTTGAGGTCATCACCCCTCTCGAACCTTCTGTCAAAAGATAGAGGGTAGAGAAAGGGAAAAAAAAGGTTGTTTCTCGTAAGTGAGCCATGTCAAGAGTTGAGGTTTTGGAACTTCCTAGTGAGCCTGTTTCCAAGACAAGGAAATATATCGAGGCTCTCATCGATAGCATTGACACAATTTGGGGTCCCGTGACAGGATCCAAGTGTTGGAGGCTGAGGAGTTTACCCTTGGAAGGCTGGTGGGCTATGTAGGCTGTCATAACTTGGTGGTAAGTGAAGTCTCTTTACTCCGGCTCTCTGTGCCTATTCCATAATTTGACTTGGTTTTGGTCTTTCAAGGCTTGCTGATGATGATGAAAATAGATGAAGCACTCCAAGGCCAAGATGAGGAGAAGCAAGGTCTCGAGAGCAAGCTAGCCACTGCTTCTATTGAAGTGTTGGACTTGAAGGAGAAGGACAAAAATGCTGAAGCTCTTTATCTCATGCCAAAGTAAATCGTGAGGCTGCTGCAATGAATCTTGGCCTAATTGCCAATAACCTGGCCAAGACAAAGATTGACTTTCTTTGCCTTGGAATTACTCACTCACCAAGCCTTGCACGCAGTAAAATTGGTCGAGATTGTAGAACAACAAGTTGGATTAGTAGAGCAGTGGGCTAAAATAGTGGAGCAGCTAGCTAAGGTCTCTAAAAAGGAGTTGGAGGTAACAAAGCGAGAGGCCGCTGTGGTAAAAGAGGAAGGTGGAGACCATTTCATTGGTGAAGACAGTGGAAACCAAGACTTGTGCTACCTTCTTCTATACCCTATGGAAGCAACACTCGGAGTTGGATTTCTCCTTCTTCAGCGCTCAAGCCATTGAGGCTGTTAAATGCTATAAGAGGAGGGCTGCTCGGGTTGATTCTTCCAAGAAGAAGGTGAGCTCTGGCATTGAAGCTTCTCTTGTTAGATGCACCACTCAAAAAGAGGGTGATTCTTAGGTGGCGAAAGCTATTGGTGTCCCTGTGGTGGATGTCCCCAATGTTCCTTCCCCTGGTCCCCAGCCTCAAGAGGGTCTAACTCCTTATGCTCTTTAGGCCAAGTGCCTTGTAATTTCATTTTCCTTTTTGGATTTTGAAATGTAACCCTTAAATTCTGCATGAACTTATCCCATTAAGGATTGAATGAACTTGTTTCTCTTTAGTTCACATACTTGAGTATGCGAGATGATATATTTCAGTGTGAGAGTAAGAAGTCTAACAAACTGCTTTAACAAATACTTCTTACATAATAGATTATTTCTCATGTAGAACTTTATTGACGCTTTTATTCTGCACAAAAATTTAAAGAATTACATGAATATTTGTGTTTACTAATTTTTACAAACAATGGGGCGTTTTATTGATAATATCGATGAAGATGTTCAGCGTTTCAAGCTTGGGAAAATGTCATTCCTTCTATATCCTCCAAATGATAAGCCCCATTGCCAATAACTCTTGTAATGAGGTATGGGCCTTCCCAGTTCGATTCCAAGGTCCCTTCACTAGCTTTACATGCTCTTAGAAGGACTAGGCATAGAACGAGGTCATCAGGTTTGTAGTTTTGAGCTTATACTTTTTGGATGTAATACCTTGCTACGCGCTGTTGGTAGGTCAAGATTCTAAGGCGAGCTTTCTCCCTCATTTCTTCTGTAAGATCCAAATTCGTGGCAAGCAATTGATCGTTATCCTTTGGATTGAAAGTGGCTTTTTGCTAAGACACTGCTTCAAGTTCTGCAGCAATCATTACTTCACACCCGTATAAAATCGAAAAGGGGGTTTCTCCCATGGCGTTGCATGCTTCGGTTCTATAAGCCCACAATGCCTTTAGTAGTTCATCCACCCACGCCCTCTTTTTGACTTCCAACTTAGCCTTCAAGATCTGCTTGATAATCTTGTCAACAACTTCGACTTGCCCATTGGTGTGCGGATGATCCATAGTTAAGAAGCTTTCGTGATCTTCAGGTCATTATAAAACTGGATAAATTGCTCGTTAGTGAACTGGGTCCCATTATCAGTCATGATCTACTGAGGGATTGCAAATTTGCAAATAATGTTATTCCATACGAATCTTTTAATCTTCACAGAAGAGATCTCAGCAAGCTCTTTTGACTCTGCCTACTTAGTGAAGTAATCTACAGCCACTATTGCATACTTGTAATTGCTACAGGCTATAGGTAGAGGTCCAATCAGGTCCATGCCCCAGATTACAAAAGGCCATGGATTGACCATTTATCATAGGTAGGTTGGTAGAGCTCGTGGAACCTTTGCAAACCTTTGACACTTATCACATCTTTTGATGAGGTTAATAGCGTCCTACGTCATTATGGGCCAGTAGAACCCCTACCGAAGAGTTTTTTTGAGTCAAGGATAGCCCCCAGCATGATTTCCACAATGTCCTGCTTGGATTTCCTCAAGGACGGTATCACAGTCACTACTGTCAATGCATCTCAAAAGTGGGGTCGAGAACCCTCTTTTATACAATATGTCATCATAGATGCAGTACCTGACTGCCCAAGCTCGCAGTCATCATGCCTCGAGCTTATCTTCCAGGAGCTTGCCATTTGTAGATAATCCAGGATCAAGTTCATCCAAGATCCTAGTGCCTTGGTAATTGTCATTATAGCATTATTTTGCTTAGTGCTCAGGGATGAAAGGGTTTCAACTGGGAGCGTCCCTAAGAAGTTAACATCTTCTGTTGTAGCTAGGTGAGCTAAGTTGTCTGTATGTGCATTTTGAACTCACGGTACCTGGTTAACTTCATATTGCTAGAAAGAATTTAACGACTCTTAGACTTTTTAGAGATATTTGGCCATCCTTGACCCCCAGGTTTGATATTCACCCCTCACGTGGTAAACTATGAGTTGTGAATCACTAAAAATCCTTAGTCTTTCAACTCGTACCTCCTTGGCTAGCCATAGCTCAACTAGTAGTGCTTTATACTCGGCCTCATTGTTGGTAGCTTGAAAATCAAAACTCAAAGCACAGAGGATTTTATGTCCCTCTAGGCTAATGAGGAGCACTTCTACTCCGGCCTTTTGATGGCTTGACGACCCATCCACATATAGCTCCCATCATGAGGCCTCTAAAGTTTCTGCCTCTTCTTGCATGGCCCCCATGAATTCCATAATAAAGTTGGCCAGAGCCTACCCCTTGACCATTGGTCTGGGCTTATACTTAATGTCGAATTGGGCAAGCACAATTGCCCATTTGAGTAGCCGACCTGAAGCATCTATCTTCTGCAAGACCTGTCTGAGTGGAAACTGGGTGAGAACCTTTATGCTGTGGGCTTGAAAGTAAGGCCATAGCTTCCTTGACGCAATTACCAGGTAGTAGGTGAGTTTCTCCATCGGTGAGTATCTTGTCTTGGCATCCAGTAGTCACTTACTTACATGGTAAATAGGGAGCTAAGCTCCTCCCTCTTCTCGCATTAAAGCTGCGCTGAGGGCGTGTTAGGACATACCCAAGTATAAGATCAGCTTCTCACCTTTCGATTTGGATAAGAGTAGAGCTTGTTCGAGATATCATTTGAGCTCTTAAAAGGCAACCTCGTATTCTTGCATCCATTTGAACTTCTTCGCCTTCTTTAGGATATCGAAGAAGGGGACACACTTATCTGTTACCTTCGAGATAAATCTATTGAGTGTCACGACTTGGATGTTCAAGCTTTGCACATCTCTTGCCCCAGTAGGGGATTGCTTATCGAGGAAAGCTTTAAGCTTTTCTGGATTTGCTTCGATCCCCCTACTGTTCACTATGAAGCCAAGGAACTTTCTCGAGGTGACTCCAAATGTACACTTGAGCAAGTTCAACTTCATTTAATATCTCCTTAGAATTTGGAACATTTCATCCAGATTGTGGATGTGATTGGCTAGCTATTCGAATTTCACCAATATGTCGTCTGCATACACCTCCATTATTATGCTAATTTGGTCTCTAAACATCATGTTTACCAACCGCTAATAAGTTAATCTCATATTTTTGAGCCCAAAGGGCATTACCTTGTAGTAATATAACCCACGGTCAATGATAAATGAGGTGTGCTCCTCATCTTGTACGACCATCAGGATTTGACTATACCCCAAGTAGGCATCCATGATATTGAGGAGTTCATGTCCCACTATCGTGTCTACAAGCTGGTCAATCCTCGACAAAGGAAAACTGACTTTTGGATAAGTTTTGTTTAGGTCGGTGAAGTCTATACACATCCTCTATTTCCCATTTTTCTTTTTCATGAGAATGGGGTTGGGAACCTAAGTGGGGTAATGGGCTCCTCAAATGAACTTGTTTGCTAGTAGCTTGTCCACCTCTTCTTTCAAGGTGGTATAACACTCGGCAGTTATTGGCCTTCTCTTCTGGTAGACTGGCTTGTACCAGGGGTCAATGCTTAGTCTGTGTGACATAACCCAGGGTCTATGCCTACCATATCTTTATGGTTCCAAGCGAAGACATCCAGATTAGCCCTAAGGAATTTGGCTAACTGTGCTTTTATGTCAAGTGGCAAGTTCTTTCCTAACTTAAGGCATCTCTCTATATCCACTTCACTGACCTTTACTTCCTCAAGCTCTTTAACAGGTCTGGTAGCTCGTTTGACGTCTACCTTGTGAGGGTCAAGGTCGTAACTGACCCCTCGGGCGCTCATAGCTTAAGGCTTTCCCCTAGATACTATGTGTACTTTCTTTGCCTATGTCCCGAGCTTGACTGCCTTCTTGTAATAGCATTGGGAAGTTTGCTATTCTCTCCACATGCATCTAACTCCATTTAGGGTTAGGAATTTGATAGTTAGCGTCATAATAGATGCAACCACGTCCAGGTCATTCATAGAAGGTTCGCCATGATAGTTGCTTAGCGGTCTATATCACCCAAGGTGAACGGTAGTCTAATCTAACCTATCGATACTATCTTATCTCCTGTGAAGCCATAGAGGGGTTCAAGGGAAGGATTCAACTGGTTGTGCTTATGCCCAATTGGTCGAAACATTCTTTGTACATCATGTTGACGGAGTTATCAGTGTCAACCATTATTCTCCTCATATCAGCATTGCTAATCTTGGCATGAATGACTATCGTATCATTGTGAGGGGTATGGATTCCTTGTGTATCTTCTTCTATGAATGTGATGCCTTTCGAGGTTATTCTAGATTTCTTGGCAAGTCTCTCGCTTTCCACATGACTCATAAGTAGGATACAGCCTGTTGCCCGTACATAGTGGTCATGCGAACTATAGTAAAGATGGTCCTTTGTGAATGTCTTTCCTTGTGTTTAGGCGTTTACTATTGCTAACGCTGCCTCAATCATTGGGGGACACGGGGGTCATTGTCTCGAGGGTCTCACTACATAATCCCTCAGGCGTCCTTTCGTAATGTGGCCCTTAATGACATCTTTAAGTACCTAGCAGTCTGAAATGTTTTGTCCGATCTTGTTATGGTAGGCACAAAATTTGCTTTGGTCTCTCCGTCCGATGGGAGTTCTTATAGGTCTAGGCTTCCCGAAATCCTTATTATTACTTTCAATTGTGAAGATTTTGCCTAGGATATCTAACAAGACAGTATAACTGTCATAGTGACTTTGACATGGTGGCTGCCCATTTTTGGCCTTTTTCATAGCCTGACCTCCAAAGTCGTCCTTCTGGCTTTCCTTGCTACTCTTACTACTAGCTCTCTTCTTGCCTCGATTGGAGGTGCTCGCCTTTTCTTTTTGGTTGGGCTTCTTTGGGCCAAAGGTTTCTTCCCATCGAATTTCTTTGGTAGCATATTCATAAAATTCACCCAAACTCTTCACCGGGGACTTATATATATCCTCATATAGTTTTCTATCCTTGCGGAATCCCATTGAGATAGCTGTGAGGATGCTTTCATCTGACGGGTTCTCCACGTTGATGACTTCATGTCATAATCGAGTGATATAGTCTTTAAGCAATTCATTCTTTCACTGGAAGACTGTCGCTAAGTGGCAAGATAAGGTGAGTTACCTCTTTAACACACTATACTAGTTAAGGAATTTTGCTTGGCATTCCTCCCAGCTTCGAATACTACGTGCTGGGAGACTCCTGAACCATGTGCATAGTATCTCTCCAAGGGTAGCAGGAAACACTCAGCACTTTACTAATGAGCTAGAGGTCTGGAGATCCATCTGGATGTTGAATGCATCTAAATGGCTATACGGATCATTTTCCCATTGTACAGGAGGATGTTGGGAACCTTGAACCTACAAGGAAGGGGTTCTGTTTCGATCTCCTTAGTGAATGGCGTCCTTTCATTGTAAAGGTCTTGGCTACTTTAGGTCGCAGGTCTTTTTTCTAACTGCTTCGCCCTCTGGAGTAGCTCCTCAATGACAAGGTCTTGAGCCTCGAACTAGTGGTTAGCAATCTGTCGACTCCTTTTATCTCGTTGATCGTGAGAGTGGCGGTCTAAGGTCCTGTGTCTTTAGCTACGCCTGTCATCATGCGAATGACAACCTAACCTACGCTTATGGTCCATCTCATTGGAGCTCTCTTGTTTGCCCGAGCTCTCACACCGCTGGCCCTATGCATTTCTGACCTTAACCTCGAATTTGATGAATGAATGGAATGGTACGTTAGCGTTCATTTATAATGGGCTCTTCATGCTAAGACCCTAGTTTTGGGGTCCTCATTCCGGTGTAACTCCCACTTGTCTTTGTGCACTCTAGGCTTCTACCTGGGCTAAACCTCTAACCATGTCTGTTGGCTCCCTCACAGTATTTTTCAGGGCTTTCTGGTGCTGGTGCCAAGTCTAGGCTCCGTTACCTTCAAGAGTGGTAGGTTGGTGTGGAGTGGGAGGTGCCATGCTCGCTACTGCACTTAGGTGGGAGCAATAGAATCCCATTGAGGTTGTGTCTGACCTTCAAGCTAGCCAGTAGATACTCCCGTGCTTTTGGTAGTTTTTCCTCTTGCCATTACAGATGAAATGATTTATTAGGAATGAAGAAAATGCAATGGAGGCTTTCCTTCTAATGCCAAAATGTTAACAATAAAATCCAGTCAACGAGTGTGAGTTCAGTATTACTCCAAACTGCAAGCTGAAAGAGTGAGTCAATGGAGATGAAATAGAAGAAAAAAGAAGAAGAATGACAAACACCGAAGCTTTTATCATGGTTCGGCTAAAACAAATAAGCCCTTATGTCCACGTTGAGTTGTATTAGCTCTTTTATGAAGGTTTTCCATTTGGTTCAATGAAGATACAATGCTGAGTTACAATTCTGGCAGAATGTCTACATGCAGTTGTTTTTCTATATCTTTTACAATGGTCTCTTCCTCTGTTTATAAAAGAGGGAAGGGTTACAAGTGTAATTTAACAGATAGCAAAATGATTATTTTTGTCGCATCAGGCAATAAATGCTTAACGTCTGGTAATAAACGCTGGGCAAATTATTGTCGGACTGTTGGGGGCTGATGTGTCGATTTTGGAGGCTGACCTATTAGTTAGAAAAATGTTCCCTCAGCTAATGATTAGGCTTCCGTACTAGGGCTCATCTCGCTATCATAGCGATCTGAGTATGCGTCGGACAACTTGCTTGTCATGGATAGGTTTCACTGTTGAGTCCGCCTGGGATAAGTCTGTTAAGAGGCTGCCTAGGCATCGCATCTTGATCAATGAGCCGATACTTTTCTCAGCGAGTTGGACTTCTGTGTTGACCCCTTCCGATGTCTTTAGTTCACGGGTAGCAAGCTGGCATTCCGCTAACCAACCTTAATTGTCAAGCGACCTGAGGCTCCTCTTCAGCTGGGTCTTACTTCTTATTGGGCCCTAACAAGTTCATTTCAAGTGATTTGAGAAATGCTTATAACATATAATCTATTATTTCAAAATAGTTATTAATAAACAATTTTATTTATAATCAATTATTTTATTATTATATTAAACAAGTTTTTAATGTTTTCATCATAATTTTTTTTTCAAATCTTAATCTAAATGAATCAAATTAGAAAGACAAATTTTAATATAAAAATAATTAGCTAATAAAAATACTTAATCTCAAGTGTCCCATAAAATTACCCATTATATCTCATTGGAGTAAAACATTTGATTGATTGAGTTTCTTTTTTTTACAGATCTTTATGATAAATAGGCTGTACAGATTAGGAAAATTAGGGGGAAATATGCCTAAATTAGTTATTACATCCAATGTCTAGATTCCTACTTTGGAATTAGATGTTTAAACTTCATAAATGTACATGATCTGTAGTTCTCAAATTGACCTTGTTTTTCATGTGATTATTAAAAACAAGGTTATGCTTTTGAAAGAAATGAAAATTAAAAAAAAAATTGAGATTTGTAAATTCTACAAAGAAATTATTATTTTTTTATAAAAAAAAAATCATATCTTTTTTACATAATATAATAAGTTTTCAAGAACTTTGGTGTTATAACTCTAATTCATGGAATTACAATTTTTATACACTTGTTACATATAAATTTCAAACGAAATTATAATATTTTATGAAAAAGTATGAATTTTTTACAAAAATTATAATTTTTTCTAAAATTATAAAAATTAAACATAATCTGCGTGGAAGTAGTACTTTTAAAAGTAATAAGCCAAATATTAGACAACATTTTTCAGTGTGCATGACAAGGAAACTGAATGGTGGCTGATCTTTGTCAACTTTTTCCCCTTAAACGTAAATTCGTTATCTAGCTTTCCATGCACTATATAAAAAAAATTCCCAACCCTTTTTTTTTAAAAAATACAAGATCTTGCATAAATTTTACACAAAAATTATGTTATTAGTACAATTTTTATTGCGAGTATGCACCCAAGCAAGATCCTAAAAAAATGTCAATGGGCACCATTGGTGTTTGACCTTATATAATATCCATATTTTACAAATTTTCAATAAAAATAATTGGATCATTGCTTACAAGGAGAAATTTTTCTATAACCAATTATTTTCTTTCTACTTTTATTCAAATCCTAAGGTCAAAAAAAAAAAAAAAAAAAGAAAGGAAAACCTATTTTCACTCTCAGAAGCCATTACATGAGACAAGTAAATTTAGGCTCTTGTAAAATACTATTTATTAGGTTGTAACATCTTGTCCAACTTATAATCCCAATTTCATCATATTTGAACAAGAAAAAAAGATTATACTTTAACATGTACTCAAATATATATATATATATATATATCAATATATTTTAATAAATTTTGTGAAAAGTTTCCATACTTTTTGTTATTTTGTTGTTGCAAGTTGTAACTTTTATATAAAAATAAAAAAATTGAAAACTTTTTTTTTTGATATAATAAAATTATAATTTTTTGTGTATTGATTACATATAAAATTCATACATATTTACAATTTTTTTTTGTAAAAAATTTAAAATTTTAGGTTAAATTTTTATAAAAATTCATAAAATTTTTTAGTATAGGATTATTCAAAAAATAAAAAATATAGCTAAAAAAAATGGAAACTATTAATTAACAATTAATTAATATGTGTAAAACGTTAAATGTAAGTAGAAAAGTGAAATAACAATATATATATATATATATATGTGATTCAAATTTAATGTCGGCAAGTCGGTCCCTCTTCTTTGCATGATATCAATTCCAAACCACACATAAAGAGAACCATTATCACTTTATTGGCATGAAAAGATGCATTCAATATTAAAAAAAAAAAAACTGACAGAAGTTTGAAAAGGAAAGAACGAAAAATTGTGAGTAATAAACGTGTAGATATTTTGTTTGGTAAAGTATGAAGCAATCCAAACGGCAAACACGGCCACAACAAAGAAATATCTCATGCAGCATATGGCAATTTTTTTTTTTTTTAAAATAAAAGCCAAAATTTTGTACTTTGATGAGTTTCTAAGCGCATTTGAAGGAAGATTAGGACTAGTAAAGCTCACTCAAATCTCAAACCTGAGAAAGCCATTGGTCAAATGGCATTTCATATTTATCTCAGTTTGATATTGATTTCTCATATCTATGAATATAATGATTTAATTGCTCTTATTATTATAAAAAAAAATCTCAAACTTGTAGAAAAAAATGGTGAATTTCACAAGAATTTATTGAGATTGTAAAATAGGAATATAAAAGATCCGAATTATTTATGAGTTATTCGAATTCAATTTGTATAAAGATTCCATTCAACTTAATTCAATTAATAAACAAATGTATTTGGACATAAAATTATATTCGATTAATAAATGAATTATACTTGAGAATTTTAAATCTTTATTTATTTAATTCATAATGACTCATTTAAAAAATAATAATAAAAAATATGATCATATATTATATTATATATAATATCTTATAATTATTATATACTTATAAATATAAGTATTATCTTTATTTGGGTGGTGGCTTTTAAATATTAAGTATATAATTTCTTTGAATAAAATGACTTTATAATTTACACAAATTTAACAATGTAAAGAATTTCAAAATAAAATGATAAATAATTTATTAATAAAATTTTATAATGTGAAGAACTAAAAATATAATTTTTTTGTAATTATGAATAAAGATTATTTATTTTTTAATTAATTTTTTTAAAAAAATAAGTGAAATAAACTAGTTGAATTCGTCTATGAACAAACCGAATGTGAAGTCAATTCCAAACTCCTTTGTTGAATGAGCCAAATTTGAAATTGTTCACTCATTAAATGAACTGAATCGAAGAATGTGAAGATTCGGCTCCTTTATACTCACTGTGAAGTGAACCGAAGTCCATCACCTTATTCACATTTGGAAAGTTTTTGTGAACTCCAAAATAACAATTCTAACTCAACCAAAACACATAATATTTCACTTGATAATCCATAATTTAAAGCAATAAAATTATATATGTATTTAGCTTAGATATATAATTTATGTATGACCCCAACAAAAAATACTAAAATTTTACTTTAGTTCCTCAGTCAATATTTTTATTTTTTTATTTTTTTTGAAGTGTTACATATAATATTTATATAAAAAATAAAATTTTTATTTAAACGGATAAACGGACACAGATATAAATATTTTCTTATAACTATATTTGTTACGAGTATAATTTTCATTCCCATACCTGCTTGTAAATATTTTTTCTTATATTTATACCCATCCATCATGGACGGATATCACGAATAAAAAGGTAAGTGGATAAAATTGTCATTATTACTGATATTGGAAAACTGCACAGGTGCATTGGATGTCCCACACTAAAGAGCTGATCTTTGCATGTGGTTTACTCTTTCCCTTTAGCAAGCCAATTATCTCAAAGCTGTATGTCTATCAGAGGGGACAAAGTTACTCCAAAGCAAATTTCTGAGACCCCTAAACAAGGTAGCAGGCTTACCAGCAACAGATTTCCCATCATTACTCCACAGCAACATGTGACAATGTAAACCTGTTAGCATTGTGTCTCTTCTTGGTAGTATGAACAATGATCCAATGCGATGGGTTAAACTCAAAGGAGTAGTTAAGTGAAGCTGCCTTCCTTATCGTGACTCTGCAATCTGTCTTTTCCTAGCCAACTTTTAACCTCATTTGACCATTTTCGAATTACAGTTAAAGTTTCCAGAGGATTAGGCTTGATTTGCTAAAAGATCACCTGATTTCTGGTATACCTGATGGTATAAAGAATAATTGCAATAGGGCATGTTAATTCCAGGTGAAAATCTACTTCAGAGTTGGTGGAAAGAAGACAAGACTGAATCCACTGCTTCGGGTATAATGGGTGAATATTTGTTGGCCTAATAGATAAAATAGAACCAAACCAAATAGCTTACGCAAATTCACATTCCATGAATAGATGCCTTGTACTCTCCTCCCAATGATGACATAAAAGAGCAAACAGAAGGAATCTGAATATGCCTTTGTTCCAATTCATTTGCCACCGGTAGGATTCCTCTGCAGAGCATTCATAGTGTTATGGTCAACGACACTTATAGTCTGTATTGGAAAAAAAATTGGAATATATCACAATTAAAAATATTAAATTATTCAAATTAACTTTTTTCATCCATGTGCAATTAAATAAATTCAACACAAAATTAATTGTAGAAAAATAAATCAAGATACTAACAATTTTTTATGTAAAAAATCTCTCAATATGAGAGTAAAAAATTATGAGACCAAACCAATAAATGTTTTTTTACTAATAAATAATTAATGAGTACAACAATGTCTTCCTAGAAATTCTAGATAACAATCTGAGTGAAACTTTTTGCCAAAATCAATGGAATCTTTACATAATAATCCTAACTAATTATTGTGTAAAATCAATCAGCAGAGAAAAAGAAAAATTCAAGATAATATATGCACTATACTGCCAAAAATATCATGAGCAACATACTCAAATTATATGCAACTAGGAGTAAGTTTTGTGATCAATATTCTGATAGGATGGATGAAAACCAGTGCAATCTTTCTCTTTGGTGTCTTTTGACTCATGGCTTCTCAATTCTTCTTTTTTCTCCCAACCTTGTGCATGCAAACCAAGCCTATATATATATATATATATATATATATATACACACACACAGAGTCCTACTGCATAAGGATTAAGAATCCTTATTTCTTTTAAATCCTATTTCTTTTTTTTATTCATCCTTCATATAAAGGGTAAGTGAACCCACTTAAAGGAACTTACTAACAAATCTCCCTATTCCAACTAAGTGGGGCACACTCCCAAGCCCATTTTCTCTCTGCAAGTGATCAATTTTTGTATAGCCAAGGTTCTTGTCATCATATCTAAACCATTATCATTAGTAGGATTTTCTCAAATGTTAACTACTTTATCTCTATCATTTCCATATCCAATGGTATTGTACCTCAATGTGCTTTGACCTTGAATGATGAGTTGAATTCTTGTTGAAATGAATCGTACTTTGACTATCATTATGCAACACATACTACCCTTGCTTCAAGCCTAACTCTTGTAAAATTTTTTGCATCCACAAGAGTTTTTTAGATGCTTTTGTAATAATAATGTATTCAACTTCTATGGAAGATAATGCAATATATTTTTGCAATTTTGATTGCTAAGACACAACTCCCCTTTAAAAAGTCATCATGTATCTAAAAGTAGAATTTCTAGAGTCAACATCACCAGTCATGTCTGTATCTGTGTAACCATCTAACACAGACTTATCAGTACTAAAACATAAACAAATTCGAGATGTACCTTTGAGAAATCAAAGCATCTATTTGTTTGCTTGCTAGGATTCACTACCAGGATTGGAGAGAAATCTGCTCACAATGTTAACTGCATGGGCAATATCTAGCGTTTTGCACACCATGGCATATATTAGACTACCAATTATAGATGCATAAGGAACCATACTCATTTCTTCTTTTTCTATCTCACTTGAAAGGCACTGTTGTGAACTTAACATAAAAGTGGCCTATAAGTGAAGTGCTAATAGGTTTGGATGTTAAACCTCTCCAATTCCTTCTCAATGCATCTTTTATGAGATAACAAGAGTTTACCATTCTTCTTGTCATGACAAATTCTTATGCCAAAGATCTATTTTGCTTGTCCCAAGTCCTCTATAGCAAAAGACTTGCTCAAATTTCTATTTAAATTATTAATTTAATCGATATCATAACCAACAATCAACTCCACATATAATAAGAGAATAATAAAATAATCATTAGAGAATCTTTTCACAAACACACAATGGTCAGAAGTAGTTTTACTATAACTATGATCCATTATGAATGAATTGAATTTTTTTTACCACTACCTTAGTTCTTGCTTGAGTCCATACAAGCTTTTTTTCAACTTGCATACCAAATGCTCTTTGCCTTAAACTCTAAAATCCTTCAGTTGATCCATGTAAATTTCCTCCTCTAAGTCACCATGAAGAAATGCAGTCTTTATATCAAGCTATTTAACTTCTAAATTTAGACTAGCTACTAACCTAAGCATAACTCTGTTAGAGGACATGAACCACTATGAGAATATTTCTTTAAAGTTAAACGCTTTTTCTGACTGAAGCCTTTCATAACTAACCTTACCTGGTACCTTGGCCATGAGATACTTTCATCTAACTTTATCTTGAACACTTACTTGTTCTTGAGTGCACTCTTACCTATAGGCAACTTCACCAGTTCATATGTCTTGTTCTCATACAAGGAATGCAATTCATCTTGTATAGCTTTTAGCTATTTTTCTTTATACTCATCAGACATAGCTTCTTCATAACTCTCAAGCTCTCCTCCATCAGTGAACATCACATATTCATCAAGTGGATATCTCACATCTCCCCTGTGATCATCAGTAACCATAGTAGGAGTTTCACGGCTCAAATCCACATAATGAGTATCTACTAACTTTGACTTCTTAGTGTTGTCAAGATCTTCAAGGTCTTCAAAAAATACTATTTCTCAGCTTCTAATAACTTTCTTATTTATTAGATCCCACAATTTGTAAACAAATTTATCATGACTATGACCTAAGAAAATACACTATTTAGTTTTGCCATCAAGCTTGGATTTTTCATCTCTTGGAATATGCACAAATGCTCTGTAGCCAAACACTTACAAATAATTGTATGAGACTTCTTTCCTAGTCTACACCTTCTCTGGAACATCATAATCAAAAGGAGTTGAAGGAGAAAGGTTAATCAAATCTACTACGATTCTCATTACTTCGACCTCATAAGGCTTTAGACAACTTAGCATGAGAGAGCATACATCTAATTCTTTCATTAACTGTCCAGTTTATCCTCTCTGCAACCCTATTCTGTTGAAGTGTCTTTGAAATAATTTTCTCAAGCTTGATGCCATATTGCTATCATTATCTACTCAAACACACTTTAACTTCATTCCTGTTTCTCTTTCAACACATACATGAAATTTAGTAAAAACATTAAGCAACTAGTCTTTAATTTTTAGAGCATAGGCCTAAACTTCTTGGGACTAGCCATTAATAAGTGTAACAAAATATACAGCACCACCAAGAGTTCTTGAATCTATAGAACACACATTGGTTTGCATTAAATCAATAATATTTGATTTTCTATATGGAAGGGATTTAAAAAAATAAAACCTTATACTGTTTACCGGTCAAACAATGAGTACAATTCTTTATAGACATAACTCTCATAGGAAGGGAGTTCCGCTTTGCCAGTACATTAAGTCCTTTCTCAATTAAGTGACTGATAACAAAATATTTCACTCATTTATTTATCCTCTCACTTAGCATTTTGAGATCCAAAATGACTTACTTTCAGTTGTGTTAGTGTGTATTTATGATTTAGTATCAATTGGCATCATTTGAAAAATTATGCTTAATTTGGCCATTTTGAGTAGTTTCTGTGATCTAGTCATAACTTGAGCTACACTTGTCCAATTAATGTGATTCTTATCTTGTAGGAAAGTTAAGACATTGCTCTACAACTTTCATGAGACCTCCAAGGCTGAATCACACAATTAGCTATCTGAATTTGGAGTTGAAATTAAGACCAGAATATTATCTTGGGTAGCCTAACCTTTGTGCACTAACTAGACTATAACTAGAGTTATAGAGGTCCAATTAAGGTCAAACTAAGCCTAAATGGAAGCTGAGACATAATGTTACATTTCATATGAAGACTTTCTGAGCTGAAAATGTCATTATAGGCATGCAAAATAAGCTGAATTATAGAGGTAGAAATGCTATGAAAATGGGCTTCTGTAGAATTGGATTTAAGGCCCCCAATTGGCATAGATCTTGAGCCCAATTGACCATCATTTGATCTAGCAAACACCCAACTAGCTGGAGAGCAGTAAGTCTATGAAAAACTAAAAGAAAGTGGCCTGCAAATGCACAGCATGCAATGGTAGTGGCAATAGCAACTAGACCAGCCTTCATCATTGCCTAGTTACCTACTTGCAGTTGTCTTCTTTTCTACCTAGGAAAAGCCATTTTACAGAGAGCTTTTAGTCCAGTAGTTAGCTAAGTTTTAGAGTAGTTTTAGTGTAGTTTCTGGTAGGAGTAGTGTAGCATGTTTTCTTCTCTTTTTCCTTGTAGTTTTCTGCCTTTATGGAAGGCTAAATCTTGTAATCATCCAAGGTTTGACACTTGAAGATTAATGTGGAGATCTTATTCCTTCATTTTGCATTCCAATTGTTAGTCACTTCTCTTCCTTTCCTCTTTATTTTTACTATGATATTTGAGTTGAATGGATCCATTTAATTTAGATATTAATATGGTTATTGAGATCTTGATAATCACTTTTAGAAGAGAATAGGAAAACTAAGCAATGCATTAAGATCTTGATGGATTGCTTGTGGATGAGTTTTGCATAAGACTCATTAATCATTTCAAGGATCCTTGTTATGATTATTAGCAATTGAATGAATATTTAGTGATTTAGGATGCATTAATCGCAAGTTAATTCCCTTAGCTAGTTACTTATCTATTTTTATTTTAGTTTTTGTTTTGTTAGTGTTTTCTGTTAGATTAGTTTCTGTTAACCCTCCCCAATTTACATCTCCTAATTTGATTGATATCATCATCCTAAAATGATCTAAGGGCTTGATCTTGTGTTGCCTATACTGCAAATAGCTTAGGTAGCTTCGATTTATAAATTTCTAATTTGATTGGTGTCGACAGCTGCGATCAAATTTTGGCGCCGTTGCTGGGGATCATTTTGATTTTATTAATCATATTAGGAGTGTTTTTATGTATTAACATCACTAAGATTTTGTTTTTGCAACTGCTTGTTTTATTTCCCCTATTTTGATTTCTATTTTTAGCTTACTGTTGCATTGCTCTTTGCTGGACCTACCACCTCGGAATGAGTTGAATTTTGGTGGACATTTAGAAGACATCATGGTTTGGCCAAATTCCATTGTTTAGACCACTTTTTTTAAAGATTTTTTATTTAATTTTTAGGTTCTCCATATGTGTAGTTTTTGAGTGGTGGTGGTCTTGCAATTTTTAAAAATGTGTAGATATGTTAATTAGAGTTGTTTTGAGTGATTTTTAGCCTTAGTTGTTGTGTTGT
>JANHAO010006645.1:0-21088 GCA_026873985.1 Saraca asoca
TGAAAATCAAGTATGGGTTTTCTAACCAAATAGAATGACTTTAAAATTTCTTATTATATGATAGCAATGACTGCCCTTGGTGATATAAGTCCAACACTCATGTAAGACATTTAAGCTTTTCATTTATATGAGTGAATGCATTAGTATGTGCAAATGCTTGTCTGCCACAGAGAGTAAAATAGACATTTGTGTTAAACTAAGCGTGATTGTATGGTTAGAAAAGGGTTTAAGTTATATTTCTTTATTTTATTCAATTTTAAATATTTTCAGGCTCTTCGAACATGTCCCTTATTAAGTCAGAGCAAGAGTTCAATGATGTCCTTAGCAAAGTTCAAGGTATATACTTTTTACTTCTTTTTTTATGAAGAGCTTTGTGTATTTTATTCATCAGAGATTTTCTTTTTATGGATTTAAGCATTTTTAGGTTTATTCCATTTGTTCTTGTAAATATATTCTCTTCTTCAGTCAGTTATTTCTTGATATAAATCATAAGGATAATGGGACTTGCTATCACATTATTTTGTGAAAATATGCTCATGGCATGTATTGCACAATATAATTAAATTGGAACCACTTATTTTAAATGTAATGGGGCTACTTTAGCTGAGATGGTGCTAAGTGTGTTGTGCAATTAGCAATGCTCTAAACTATATCCTTTATTCATTATGAAATTTGGAACTGATCTCGTTTCTGGTGGATATCTTTTTCTAGATAAATCATTGCCTGTGATCTTCTATTTCACTGCTGTTTGGTGTGGACCTTGTAAGTTCCTTTATCTTTTTCTTTTGGTGATTTCATTTATCTTTTCTTCTGTTGACTGAGATATTTTTAATGGCTTAGCTATGTTTTTTCTGCTCTGATTGTGCTTGATGGAACATGTCAGAAGAGCACTAACCTTTTAAACTAAAGCTGAAGAATCTGATCTGATTTATTATAGCCTTATGTTGAAAATAAGTTAATAAGTATATAATAACAAAATGACATTCAGCACTCTGTTAAAACACGTTAGTAAAACCCTGGTAAGATCAACCATCAAGGTTAAAGTTGCCTACTAGGTTATGCTTATAAATGTATATCATAGAAATAGTGGAGGAAAGAGGATTTCTGATATCAGATGTTGGTTTAGCAAAATTATGGAAAACCTGTGTAGATCACCATGAAAGGGTGAAAGTTGAACATACAAATATCCCCTGTAGGCATAGCCCATATTTTTATTTTTCAATCAGACATTTTGCTTTTAACCAAATCAATAGAAGCATTTAATTTATTATAGTGTGATATGGCTGGTTAAAAAGTTGGCATTTTTCAGTTAATGCATTATTTTCCTTTCTAAGCTGCATTATTTACACTGGTTCTGAGTGTGGAGTGAGATCTGAATTTTCAATTAGCTACTTTTCAACTAGAAGTGATTCAAATCCGTTATGACTTACTGCTAATTTAGATATTTAGTATGTTATGAACTGGAATATACCGATTATAGATTTGCCAGACACCCTTGTGGATGTTGAAAAATATCCATAAAATCTTTCTGTATTCTGGAGAAAAACCCATTCATTAATAATGCATCCTAATGATGCAGGACCTGAGGGAGTGAGGGTAGAGAGACAGGAAAGAACTTGGGGAGAGAAGGTCTAGAGAGAGAAAGGTGAAGATGTTAGAGAAGGAGAAACAATAGCAATAACAATAACAGCACTTAGTATCATTTTTTTTTTCATACATCAAGGATTTGTTATTATGACTAGAAGTTGATAACCTACGACTCTACCTGGACCTCCACCAATCCCATCCACTTGAGCTAAGTCCAGGTGGCACAATTCTTAATATTGGAGTCTCTTGAGATAGATTGTTGGCCTTATATAGGTGGCCCAATGAATCCTTATATAATTAGTACAAATAACCTAAACTTAGTTATGTGACATTATCGTAGTAGGCTAATCTAACTAGGAGATAATCATTTAATTCTTAAATTACTCCTTATTTAACCCTAACTTATCAATCACAATCTCTAATGCCCAGATCGTAATTATATCAACAATTAATACCATAATCATAAATATTATCTCCTCATTTTTTATCTTTCATACTTGTGTAGGCAGGTTTATATCTCCTGTCATTGCAGAGCTCAGTAAGAAGTACCCTCATGTAGCAACATATAAGATTGACATTGATCAGGTACAAAGTATATTTGTTGGTGTAATGTATACCTAGTACCTTTTCATGTTGTACATAAATCACATTTTGCTCATCAAGTTGTCATTTATATTCTAATTTTCAAATTGTGTTGGTATTTGGTGGAATGGGGTGTTTGATGGTGTTCATGAAGTCATTTGTTCTGTAATCATATCCCCATTTATTTTGAAATGTTTAATACACTTTTCAATAGTTAACTTTTTCAGGCCATATTATTCAGCTATAACCATAAATGATTCTACTATTTGTGAGAGTCATTTTAAAAAGGAATATCCTAGATAGAGAATGTTATGGAAGAATTTGTTTGGACTTTGCTGCATCGACTACAAAATAATCTGTGACTTTTGAAGTTTAATTACATAGATTGCTAATAGAAGAGCTGCCTTGATGTTACTGGGACAACTATGGGAAGGAAATGCTGGGATTAACCTTGTATGGATGAAAAAGTTGTTTAGTTTCCCTGTCACCTTGAATTTGAAGGACAGTGACAGTGGGAAGAGGGAACGAATAGTTAACACCTTCCTTTAGAAGTAATTTGAAGCTTTCTGTGACATAGTGAAATGTTACAAAATGCACTTAACTATTTTGATAAAGAAGGATTTATTAGGAGAAACAGGGAATACAATACAGGATGATTTGTAACCCTACTTACCACAAAAGGAAAGGGAAAAAATTTTTTTGGGGGGGGGGGGGGGGGAAGGAATATGCACATGTTAAGCCTTAGAGAGTTGTTATTATTGGACATATGCATTAATTCCTGCATCAAAGGTGATTTAAAGATAATGAACATGATTTTCTTATAGAGCTTAGCCTTGCATAATACATCAGCGGCTAATTATGCCTTAATTTTTTGTCTTTGGTTTCGCATTATTTTATTCCATTCTAGAATTATGTTTTGCCATGAATTCAAAGTTATATTGTTTTGTGGCATTATTAATTATGAATTAGGAATAATGAAATTACTGTGCACAAATTTGGCTGAATTTAATACTTTCTCATCTATCCCAGGAAGCAATTCAGGATACATTGAGCAGGCTACAGATCACATCTGTGGTAAATGGTTTGATCTTTTGATTTGTTGAAAATTGTGTAGACAATTTTTTTGGAGAACAAAATTTTACACATATGTAATGTATATAATCTGTTTGTGCTCATGAATCACATATATTATACATTGGAGGAGTTTGGTTGTACAATTTGATAATTTATTCCAGATCCATTTTCCTGTTATGGTCTATGGTTGAGTGTATCCTCTTGTTTGCTTCACTCTATACTGATTTCGATATTAGGAGATGACTTTTGGTTTGTTCTTGCTGCTATTTATGAGATTTTCTTTGGGGTTACTTCCCCTTGCCCTTAGTGGATCAATACATAATGACATGAAACCCAGGGGTAAGCTATAGCGGGATCCTATGTGAAAGAATTGGAGCATTTATCAATGATCATGGCTTGCTTTACCAGGTTAGAGGTTCAATTGGTTGAGCTCTGTTGCCGGTGGCAATTGACTTTGCTATGGTCTTGTTTTTTGTAAATATTAGCGTGCATATATGGTATTGATATCTGTCATAGATACAGTTTAAATACATAGATAGAGTTAACTGAATAATTCTGCCATAGCTTTGATATTGATATCAGTCATTGATGGAGCCTTGGAGCATTTGGTCGTAGTTTATATTTTAGTCCCAATTTTCTACTTGGAATTTGGTAGGATGAAATTCATGACTTGAATTTATGATTCTTCTCACTTGCTTGGGAACTTTCATAGTAATTTACTAAATAATTTGATTACTCCAATTTTTGAAATGCACTGGTTCAAAGTAACTGGTTACTGATTAATCAACACTTACTATTTGCTCATATGAATCATCAAACATTCTGAAACTGTTATATAATGTCTGCTGTGGCATATGTGGATTTACTGTTCTCATTTGGCTAACTTTGTATTGTTTCCTTTTCTGTAGCCAACACTCCATTTCTTTCAGAGTGGGAGAAAGGCTGATGAACTTATTGGTGCTGATGTCGCACGCCTGAAGCATATTATGGATAAACTCTACAAGTAATCCTTCCTAGATCATTATTATTATATTACACTTAGGTGGCTTTTGGTTCGTGGAATCTTCATCACATTCCCGAGAATATTTTAAGGGAATGTTATATTCCCATATTTGGTTCAAAATTTAGAACAATTATCCAGGGAATGTTTTTAACCCAAATATTCCATAGAGAGAGGTGGGTATCTTACATTCTCATGAGATGGGAATATTTTAGTCATATAAAAAGATTATTTTGTCCACTCTTCTATTAATGTCTAATCATTTCAACCCATCACCACCCGCTGTCATTAACCACCTTCCCCAATCATCCACCACCCGCTGTCATTAACCACCTTCCCCAATCATCCACCACAGTTGACCACCACCCATTGTCATTGACCACCATAGTTGACCACCACCCATTGTCATTGACCACCACTATTGACCATCACCACTATTGCCTATCACCCACCACCCACCGTCGTTGACTATCACTGCCACCAACCTTCATTGACTATTGTTCACTACCACCACCTTCGGTCATTGACCACCACTCACCATTACGCACCGTTTTGACCATCGCCTACCACAACCTTCCACCGTTGACCATGCATACCACCCTTGTCTAGTCAATTTTTTGGTGTTGGCCATTCAATTTTCAATGATCACACTTTAGTAATTCAACAATATTTTTAAAAATATATAAATCGATTAAAACATAATATTGTAATATTTCTAGGAATCTTTTTCATTGAACTGAACATGGTAATGTGACATTCCCTAGAATTACATTCCTAGGAATCACATTTCCAAGAATGTTAAGATTCTGTGAACTAAATGTCACCTTATGATATGATGATATTTTTTGATGGAATGTTGATTTGATGCTATTAGTCAGTTACTGACCTTCCATCAGGTCTATAATGGTGGCATTTAAGTCATAATAATATTATGGTCTGTTTTGGGTATGATGGGTTATATCAGTGCTGATTTTTTTCTGTACATATTTCATGATGAATAGGATGTGCACATGCCCATGGACGCATCACATGCCTTTTTTTTTTTTTATAATAACAAAACATTATTATATCCATTAAGGAAAGAGTATACAATGGATAGGGTGGATGAGAGGTCTTTTACAAACAAAGAGAACACAAAGAACCAGAGGCTAAAACACCAAATTCCAAAATCAAAGCCACAAAAACTTGAAAAAAAAAAAAGCCGGAGAGCTCTCCAATCTTACCATAAATCTGTCAAGGAAACTCTGACGAGGCCATGAGCTAAAACACCACAAATACACAACCTTATCCTAATGCATTCGGAGAGGCAAAGACTTTCCTTTGAAATTCTGAGCATTCCTCTCAGTCCTTGAGTTTTGCAAACTTAGCAGAATGGCATAAGGCTTTATCTTCCTAGCACCTCCAAATACCTTGAACTTGACCAGTTGGAATTGCTCCTGGACTTTGGGGCAACCCAGTTCTCCCAAATGAATGGAAATGGAGATTCCATTGGAAGCCAACTGCTGGACAATGTGGAAACAAATGGGAGACAGATTCTGATGAGGAGTTGCACTTTACACAGAAATTGGGGGAAAGAGCTGTATTGGGCCTATTAGTTTGCCCCAAATCATTAGTGTTGGTCTTGTTCAACTCTGCTGTGCATATGAAGGACTTGACCTGTAGGGAATATTGGATTTTACAAATTATCTTGTCAGGACAGAATTTCTCTTTAGAATTGATTTGGGTAAGAAAGTGGAAGAACAACTTGGAAGTGAAGGTAGTTGAAGGATCAAGCAACTAAGAGCTCCTATTGTAACAAGAAGAGAATGACACATAAATGAGATGGGAGGAAACCTAACAATTCTACTCTCCTTATCATTCAAATTTCTGGAATAAAAAAGCTCGTTCCAAGGGGAGTTTGAATTTAAAAGAGTGAAAGTTTTATGACCTGCTATTTGTGCAAAGAAATATGAATATCCTGCTTGTCCCTGTTAATATCTGCTAACCCACTCTTGGAGAGATTTATTTTCAGACCTGAGACAACCTTAAAAATCTTAATGGAGTGTCAACACATTGACAACACGTTGCAGATCATTCCGAAGGAAAAGCATAGTATTTTCTGCAGGTTTTAGATATGGCAACCCAAAAATCTCATTCCCAACATTAATTTCCTTGACCACATGCATGGCAACCCCCTTATAGATCATTCTACCTGCCACTTTTACAACCAAAGTTAACAAAAAGGGGAAAAAGGATCACCCTATGCAACTCCCCTTTGACTCTTAAATCAAGACTTAGGCTCCCGCATGACAATCACAGAATCAGGAGTTTTAGAGATTCAACCTTCAATTCACCTTCATTGGTGGCAAAGCCAATTCTCTGAAGGAACTTGTCCCCAACTAACCTTCTCGTATGCTTTCTCAAAGTCCAACTTGAACGTTAGGCCCTGTGTGCCCCTTCTTTTCACATCATCCACCACCTCATTTGCAAATTGAAACCAAAGCTGCAGCTAAGATTTGTCTACCTTCAACAAAGGTGCGTTGGTTCTTGGAGACACTGTCCCCAACACTTCTCTAAGCCTAGAAGAAAGAACCTTAAAAATAATCTTATACATGCTTCAGACCACACTAATGAATCTATAATCCCTCACTCTAATGGGCATTCCTTCTATTGACCAAGGAGATGAAGGTGGAGTTCATGCTGATAGGGACCTTGCCTCTGCAGTGAAATTTGCCAATCACTCTTAAAGGATCTTCTTTGAGAAGGTGCAACATTTATGATAGAAAGCAGCTGTAAAACCATCAGGAGCTGGTGCTTTTATCTTTGTAAAAACCTGAAATTGTCTTTTTAAAATCTCGTCCTCCTCAAAGTGTTTCCCTAGCCAAAGTGTTTTTCCTTCAGAGATTGAAATCCACTCCAAACCTTTGGGGCAAGGCCTATGGTTCAAATCCTCTGTGAAATGATCTGTAAATAAGTCTATAACCCCTTGCACAATTTGTATGCCATTATAAGTTGAAGATCTTTCCTCTACCTGTAGCTACTCTACGCCTACTCGTTTTATGCATATATAAAATTTTAAGTATTAGAATAAGTAGAATTATGTATGCATCCTTGTGCATATATGGCATTTGCTGTCTTAAGTGATACCTTATGAAGATTACATGTATGTACCTTGTATTTGTCGCATTTGTTTTCAACTTGGATGTGATGGAAATTGGTGGTATTATATACAAGATTGACATTCTATGAATAAATAATTAGAGCTTTGACTCTTGAACTTTGGGAATGATTCATTTGTTCTCAATTCTGTTGAGAACTTTGGGAATGATTCATTTCTATTATATTTGATTGAATCAATTTAGATTTTTCTGCTTTTCTACTTGGATGCTTGTAGGTAGTCCCATATCTTGACTGTGGAATATGGGATTTTTTTATGACTAATCATGTTTTCCTTGTTTCAGGAAAGACTGATTTAGAGGTGGAAATTGATAGCTTCCATACAGAGTTTGAAATGATGAAGTCGTAATTACCTAAATCAGATTCTTCTAGTGTCAGTTGTTCAGCAGTCTGGTTCTTACTTTTGTTTTGTTATGGTTGATGTAGTATTAAATAATAATCACATAAGATATGATTGAATTTCCGGGTGATAGAGGAAGACTCGCATAGTTGAGCAGGAGATGGAATATTGGTAAAACAGGGCACGCTTGATAAAAGTGGAAAGAGTATTCCAATTATGTATGGGAAAAATAATTACATTTGGTAGGAAAAACAAAATGTCCATACTATTTGTAGCGTTTGTGCCTCTGAAATTTATTGATTCTTCCCTTTTTAAGTGGTTGGGAGTGATAGATTCTCTTATTTAGAAAAGTAAATTATATATTCAAGATAGCTTATTTGCACTTACAACCTATAATAAAAGTTTTACCCGGAACTTTTATGGTATAAAAACTACAATAATCTTATTTCGTCATTTTTAGTAAAATTTGGTGATTATACACGTTATGAAATTAAGTTAAAATTTATAATTATGACAATATATTCTAATATTTTATATATTTATCAAGTACACAACCTTCTAGTTAACCTGTGGTTAGGTAATATCTCTGTTTTCACTATCAAGCATCTCAATATTCTAAAGAAAATGAGTGAGAATTTAGGAAAAATGTAAATATAATTTTTTTTTATTAAAATTATGAATACCTTTAAAAGAACTGGGATTCGTGGACTTGAGTGAAGGATCCAAACTCCTTTATTTTTGGTCTTGATGTGCGCATTGTGATGAATTTCATGATGGAGATCGTTAATAAAGTTTGCTTAAGCAATGTTTTATTTATTTGTCTCCATACAGGATTTGCTAGTGTACGGTTTCGCCAAAAACCGTATGAATTTCCCTTTTTTATTTGATTCTTATCATATTTAATTATGTTGGACATATAATTTTGTTAAAAATTTATATATTTTTATTTAATATACTATTAACCTATCACAACATTATTAAGTATTCTTTAACCAGTACTCACTTATAAATGCGTTTTATTTTATTTATTTTCTACTAATAGTACTTGATGTGACATTATAGTGTTGCAAATTACAACATTTACGGAATTACTTCTTTAGAAAAGAAACTTACTTGAGTTTTTATATAAAAGTTGCAATATCTAACAGGTGACATGGCTATGATAACTTGCAATTTAAACTATAAAAGTTGCCAACAATTACAATAACTTATGGAAGACCTGCAAGATAATTTCGTATTGTAACATGGGAGTTGACATTTTTATTAACCATGTAGCAACATTTTATGTGTTCTTTCCGACATGTATTATAATTTGATAATAAAAATGCAACATTGTTAACAAACCTTAGCACATGCGATATTTTTATTAAAAGTTGTAATATGCAAGCAACAATAATATGACACAATTTATAACTTTTTTTCACTTCTCAAAATTGAGGTTGTGTGTTTGGTTACTTTAAAAAAAAAACAATTTTTTTATTTTATGTTTTTTAAAAATAAAAAATTTTGTTTGGATAATTATTTTTGTAATCAATTTTAAAATAAATGTAATTTGAGATGTGAGTTTTAAAAATAGGCAAATAAAAACAATTTTAAGTTGTTTTTATTTTTCTATTTCTAAAACAACCCAAAAACAAAGAGAATAGGCTTCTCATTAAATGCATTATTATAATTAAAATTGTTTTGGGATAGTTTTGTCAAACACCTTTTATTTTGTTTGTTTTTTTTTTTAAAACTGTTTTTAAATTTTATTTTACAAAATTGTTTTAAAAAGCAAGAAAAATGAAAATACAAATAAACACACCCCTAAGTTGCAACAAATTTGACTAGTGTTGCGTGATGGCTTTTTGGTCATTAAAAATTGTGCCACATCATATTAAAATTTACAGGAGGTCTTAGGTTCAAACCTCCTCACTATTCATGTATCTAATAAAAAGTATGCAAATTTAATGTTGCATTTGCTAGAAAGAAAATAAGAAAGGTAGGAGTTATTTTAATATTGTTACAAACTAATGTGATTACTTGTGACGATTTGCAACTTTTGTAAAAAAAAAATATATATATATATATGTATATTATAAAATATTTTATTAAAATTACAATTTTTCTTAAAACAACTACAAGTTACACACTTTATAGAAAAAATTGTAATAGTTTTTTAAACAGGTTTAAATTTGATCTTTTGTTAATATAGAACTTTTTCTATTAATGAATAAAAAGATGCCATGCCATTAAAAATGAAAGAGTAATTAAGAATTTTACCAATAATAAGAGAGTTGTTATAGTTTTTTAATGATGTGGTAATACATGAGTAGATGACAATGTAAAACTCATTTATATTGATTGTAGATCAAATTAAAATCCTTTTTAAAATGTGACAACATTTTATAAAACATTTGCAAATAAACTTTAGTTTCTATAATTTTAAAAAAAAATTGCAAGGTCCCTATGTAACATTTGTAACTTTTATTTATTTATTTTTAATTAGTTGTAAGTTGCACAATTTATATAAAGATTTATAGATTTTTGGGAAAAAAATACATGTTACACCATTGAAGTTTCATGAAGTGACAAATTATCCCTTAAAATTTAAAAACTTATAAATTATATCTTGAAACTTTAAATATGTTACAAGTTATCACCTTAAAGTTTGAAGAAAACTATGAAAATGTAAATTGGCTACTAGTTGTAGCCCTAATCTAATAAATGTGTTGCATATACATTGTTAAGGCTATATTTCTTCTCTTATAAAGCACAAAGTCCGCCCTAAACACATTATTGGTTCTAATTGTATTCCAAACTTATATTTCGAAATTCATATTTTAGTGGTCAAATAAGACATTTAACTCAAATTTAGTGCCTTACAAATGAAGAAATAAGTCTTTCAACAAAGCACATGTAACACATTTATTAGTTAGACTTAAAATTAATAGAAAATTAATGTTTTCATAGGTTTTTTTTTTAGAATTTAAAGGGATAATTTATAACTCTTTTTTTTAGGTTTAAGAGTGTAATTTATAGGATTTTAAAGTTTATAGGGCTAATTTGCCACTCAGTGAAACTTCAGGGCATAAAGTATATTTTTTCCAAAATTTTTATGAGAAGTTGCAAATTTCTTTAAAAGACTTGCAAAATCATTTCTTCTCGCAACAATATTTGTTGCAAATTTTATACAAATTCTTGCCTAAGTAACCATTATGTTTACAACTTTGATGAGTATGACTTTGAATAAAATTACAAGTTTTTTTTTTATCTTGCTGAATTGCATTTACTTCAAAAAAAAGTTACATGATGTTATATAAAATGTTGCAATATTAAATAAATTTATTACATTTAAAAATTTGGCATAATTTTAATAGCCTTCTATCAAAAAAATGAAGCACACTTATTACTGACATAGGTTCATAATTGGTGAAATTCCAAAACATCTTCATTTCCTTAACAAAAGACTTTACATTTCTTGACAACTTCTAAGCTATTACCCATGAAGAAGGAAGCCAAAAAGTGGCCTCCTCACAATGGATGAAAAGAACCCACCAATATTAAAACACAAGGTTGACACGAGGTTTTGGTTTAAAAAAAACTCTAAAAGGTTTTCTAGGACTAAGGGTTACAAAGGAACCAACCTTCATCAAGTTAGCCATGGAAATCAACAGTTTGAGAAAAGAAGAAATGTCTAAAGCCTAAAAAACTATAACGTAAGATACAAACATTCTATGCACATTTGGATACACATGAAGAGCATGGAGGTCAAAGAATTCAAAAAATACAGAATCAAATTAGATAAAGGTAAATGAACTCTCAATTTCAAAGCAACCTCAAAGACTAGGAAGGTATTATCATTAGGAACTTCATCAATAATTTTCAAACTCTTGGAAGGAAAAACATCCCAAATGACGAAGGGATGAAAAACCATCATTGAAGATCTTCAACAAAACTTCAACCTTGACAAGGAGCTTAACCAACCAAATTAACATCCTCAAATGAATCATCAAACTATTTTTACTTCGACTTGCTAGAACTCTTGTTTATTTCTAAGATAATGAAAGCAAATGAAGAAATTTAAAAAATAGAAGCAAAAACACCAATGCAAAAGTTGAATGAAACAGAAGGTAAAAATGGATTGTTGTACAAAGGAAGAAATTTAAAAAAGAACGCATTGACATAACAAAGAGTCATGCACAAAAGCCCTTAACATGAAACAATTATTCAAGAATATGTGCTCTAGATCCTTATTAAAACCCAAAGGAAAACTTCTCTTTCATTTTTAGCCTAGACCACTCTAGGTCCAAAATATCTTCTTGACCAACCTATCGAAAAAATCAAGCGTCAACTTTATTAACAAAGCCCAAGCGAACAACATTTGAAGCAAGTGTTTCACTTTTAGGTAGCACAACTTTAACCTACTTCTTAGCTTACTCACAACCTAAAAACTATAAGCTTAAGGGCAAGTGTTGGGGGAAAAATACCCCTCAACCATTGTCCAATGACATCTCGACATTGGGCATAGACTACCATAGTTGAAAAGCATCAAATCATAATCAAAGGCTATGTTACTTTCTAGAAACATGACATCTCCGTATATACGGGAATCCACTTATAGACAATAAGACTCAAGTAATAAACCCTAGTTAGGATGTTCCCATTATAAGGCCTACTTCCCAAATCCTATGTAAAGGATATATATCTCTATGGTATAGGGGAGGTTTAATATTACATTCTAGAGGTCACACTCTAAGACAAAGTACTGAAGTATTACACACTCTAGGTCATATACACTATATTGCATACTTAACTAGCATTCTTATGAATTGAGCACAATAGTCATACTAGTCACTAAAGGTTCCTAAATCTTCATAACATCATTAATACAATCTAATAGCTATTATTTCTTGTTCTTTGCCACTATGACAGAATGTGCATTTAATGGCAACTATACATGCATTTAGTAATGGTTATAACCACTACCAAAACATTTAACAACACTTGGTTGAAACGCCACTATTTCAAGTGATGAACAAGTGTTGGAATGATATATATGAGAGTTTTGAAGAAGCTCTTGCTCATGTATCGCCAATTATGACATGAGAGGATTGGAAATTTCTTGTTAATATGTGGAATTCAAAAGGATGGAAGGTTTATGCAACAAATTTTTTTTACTACTAAGAACATTGTTACATGAATAATGCTTATTGTGTACTTTTACATGTAGAGAATGAGTGGACAAAAAAAATCTAATCATGCTGTCAACAATATTATCCACATTGCTGGTTCAAAAAGTGTCCAACAAATGGCTAAAGAAAGGTATGAAATTACATCTAGTTAATTTGTTTTATTTTTTATCAGTTACCAAATATAGCTAATTTTACTATGTATTTATATTTCCTTCCATAATAGTTTGAGAAGATAGAATAAGAAATATGTCGCATTCACCTTTGGGAAATCACACATAGTAAGGCTAATGGAAGAGCTACCAAAGACTAATCACAAGATAACTTGCAATGAAAATTTTTAAAGATTTTAGCTTAAAGTGACTCATATGAAGAACCATGATTTAATTTGTTTTACTTCTCATTAATTTGTGCACTATCTTTTAAGGGAAAAAAAAACTACAGGATAAGCTTAAGGATATCTTAGCTCAAGTAAATGAAGGAGTTTTGCAAATGAATGATGATCAAATGATGGTTGAAGTATTTGGGCCTAAGCAACTTGGAAGGGTTCATGGATACAAGGCTAGTATAACTCCAACATTATTGTCAAGCCCTAAATCTTCACTTGTTCATAATTTTCAAAAATGACTCCAAGAGTCCAAGAAAAGTCACGATGAATCTAATGATAAAGTAAAAATGTTGGACGAGAAAATGGACCGAATGGAAAGCATAATGACATAATTACTAAGTGGTAGATTGTCTCCATTTCAAAATAATTACAACATCCCTAATTATTGTACCCTTACCCATATGTTAGTAAGAATTATTTCAAATTTCTCTATCTCTCTGTACATACACGTATGTATATAACCATTGATTCCACTAGTTTTGTGCCTTTAAAATTCTACTAATGGTTATGTTTGATATATCTCCTTCATAAATGCATAAAGTTATCATTTTGTCTTGATTTAACATGCGATTGAATTTCAAAATTTGCTGAGTGACACTAAAAAAAGAAATGAAAAATGTGTCTTTGTTATTATGGTCCCTATAAATGTTATTTTACAAATTAAGTTTAAACTATTGCCAAAAGGCATAAAATAAAGTTTTTTTATCCTTTCATTGTATCTTTTACTCTTTACAACCTTCCTTGCATATATAAAAATAGTTTTGGTTTAGCATTTTATTCACATGTTTGACCCATTTTAATGAGTGACACAACTTCAAACTATTATAGAATAGTGAGAACTTTTTATTTAAATAGTTAGTGTGAGTTTTGAAATGATAGTGATGTAATATAGATTCTCTGATAATTAATTTATTCATTTATTAATTTTTCACTTGTTTGTTAGTGTGTTATTAAGATTTATGTAATTTTTTTTTTAGTTTTTAGGTTGGAGATGATGAGCCTCATGTTGGAAATTGAAGAGCTTATGTAGCATTCATGTTTTGTTGGAACACTGGTTTAGAGTTAATTAGACTTTTATATATATAAGTACTTTTATTAGATTGGATGCAATTCATTGATGAGGAATTTATTTTGAGATGCTAAATGTGTGTGTGTGTGTGTGTGTGTGTGTGTGTGTGTATTTGCAATGGAATATGTTTGTTCTTGTTAATATTTTTTTTAAAAAAAATCAATGAGTGCTTTTTCAATGATCATCATTTATCGCAATGATTTTAAGGTTTAAAATATTTTTAAACATTTTCAACAAAAACAATGTCACAATTGTGTTTCAATATCATTTTATTTTTGATGGTTAACTAAATTTAACAATGTCCTATTTGACAAATACATCTTAGTAGTTTCAACAATCAATAACTATAAAAAAAAAAGGTTGAAATCAATTTTGGCAATTATGACTATCAAAAGGTATTTTTCTTGATAGGTGATTTGTTGATGCTTTATAAGGATTATATGACTTAAGATTCTTGACAGTCAGATTGAGTTATTTTAGTAGATTTGATCATCATAAATGATTCTTTTTTGTAATAAATTATGAGCATCTATGATGGGTTAATTGACTCATAAAAATAATATTAAATAAATGAATCATCATAGATAATTCATGATAAATAGATTTTAGAGTTTATGGTAAACTCAAAAACTTCTCTCATATTGCCTATATAAATGCATCCAATCTAAAGTTTTATTTTCAATAATTGAAGACCTCAAGATCTTTAGAGCCTTGGTGGTACAAAGCTAATGCCATTCATGTATTGAATTAGGATCCTACATTGTAGAATTTTAGTATATTTCCATAATGACTTGTACTCATTGATAAGGGTAGAGCATGCAGAATCGACAGGAAAACGCTTTCACAATGAAGATAACTCATATTTTATATATTTATTTTTCAATAATTTTCTACAAATCTTTGCATACTTTATATATGAAAAAGGTTTTCATTACATTCCTTTTGTGAAAAAACCATAAGCAATTTATCATATATGCATAACATGATAAGTTTTTATTTCACCTTATCACATTGTTTATGATGTTTACATATAATGTTTCTAGTTGCCTTAAGCAAAGCATATCATCAAGTTTTATCGATTTAAGCATGGTAAGTTGTACAAACACCAAATACAAGTGTAAAGCATGAATGTATATATGAGTTCAGATAAGCATATCAACATATAAGTGTGTGAATACCTATAGTAAAACAAATGCGTTTGGTCATGCGTATGAACATGTAGAAGCATGCCATAGGAAGAGTGTGTGTGTGTGTAAATATGTATGTATGCATATTTTGTGTTTATGTAGCAAGATTTTATGAGTATCTAAAGTCTCACATGCATGTGATCATATATGTCCTATGAATACAAGTAATTATATATGTGCATATGCATTTGATGGTATGTAAGTATATCATGTTGTATGCTATGACCTTAAACTCATTTTCTACCACCATGCTTGTCACAACTTAAAAACCCTAGTCATGACCAGCATAAATATCATTCCCTCATCAGATATTCACTAGCCTTTATCATTTATACCTGTTACTATCATTTTAGATTTTTCTTAGAATTACCTTGTCATACTATAAGGGCTACTAGATCATGGCAAACTTAACAAACAAGGATAAGTATGAAGAAATATATACATATATCATATTATTTACATTAGCACTGCCCAATAGGCCAAATACCAGTATTACCAAATTGTATATAAGTTTACATCATTTTCTACAGAACAACTTCTATTAACCCTATATCATAAGGCCCACTTCCACTTTCAAAACTACTAAATGCACTTTTCAAAATAGGGCATGCAAAACAAGTTACTTTAACATGTATCTTACCATATTATCAAAAACATATGTTACTATAACTAAGCCCTGTGACCCTGCTATTTATAAGTTTTCAAAAAGATAGTAAAATTGTGTTCATCTTGATGGATGACCTTTAATGGTTAACCCACCTAAGGGCCATCATCCATAGTACATTTAGTGGTCACAGTGGAATAATTTCAATGTCATCTAGTACTTCACATCCTGACATATTCATGATAATGGTATAATGGATGTTTATTTGGTAGGTTTCTAGATGACTCGAGACCATGGTTGTGTATGTGTCAACTGTTATCTCCATTGGATTGTTGTCCATCTTACTTTTTAGGCACAATATTTGCAATATCTTGTAAAAAATAGCCCACTGAAGAATGAGTCTAGGGCTTAGTGAATGAAACATACCAGACTTATGAACTCACCAAACAACAAAGCATGTATAAGTACAAACATTCATACCTCATCTAGTTGGTTATTTCTCATATAATCCTTCATGACCTTTAAACATAGTGTCGAGTTAGGCTCTTATAGCCACTGGCCATCATTTTAGCTCAACATGTGTTCCAATCACATGATATTATATTGCAACCTTCTATATGATAATAAGCAATTCAAAAACTTCATAATAGTAAATGTAAATCTCCTTGTTGCTATGATCCAACCTTATCCCCACACAATCCCGGCCTTACCCTTCTAATCCATCCTTATCCCATTCATCATTTCAGAATGCATAGATCCAGGATCTGGTTTATAATTCTTATCACACTTCATCAATATCACATTATCACATTTCATTGTCATTCATGGTATCACGTACCATTTCATATCACACAAATGTTATCACACTTTACATAACAAAATTAGTCATAATAAATGTGCTATAACATTCTCATTCACATTCATAGGTATACCAAACTTTTTCATTTATCAAGTATTCTCATAAGGTTCCTTCATTGATACTCAAGGTTCAATTAAGGTCAAATTAAGACTAAATTAAGGAAGATTATTATAGATTAGAAAGGTGTGAAAACAAGCTAAGAAATGCATAAATTTCTGGTAATATGATTAGGATCATGATCAAAATCATTGAAGAAGTTTGAATAGAATCACAATCAGAACCAAAGAATTCAAATGTAAAAGACTTGATTCAACTCGAAGGAATTTAGTTAAATATGCGAGTCTACTTGCCAAAATGTGCAAACATTCAGAAATTCCAAATTCAAATGTGATTAGGATAGAGATAGAATCAAAAAGCAAAGCAAAGATGATTGATTCAAATTGCCTTAAACCTAGTTCAAATTCTGATTCAAATTATAAGAGTAAAACTGCTAGGTTTCTAAGAACATGATTGTGGATTTAGTTTAAAAAACTACGATTCAAATCGCACGAGCAGAAATTACAGGCAATAGTAAAAGAAAAAAAAACAGTGAAGGATAATTTCCATTTCAATCATACGCTATAGGATCTTATATTAACCTGTCTTAATAGCTCAAGCTTACACAAAACTTAACTATTTCAATTACTAATTAATCATTTTATTAATCAACCTATTCAATCATAAATTATGCCTCACAATTTTGAAATCCATTTTCATTGAATATTCAATAGATCATAAGTAAGAAACATATATTACTTTACAAGAATGGTAGAAATTATTCTCCTTGACAACTGGGAATAGAAAAGTGCGGCTAATTACATCAAGTCTACCTATACTCTTCAAGAACATGAAAGATGAGTCTATTAGCTTTCAAATTTTCCAAGGATTTCTTGCTTCATATATTTAGATTATGGTTCAATTTAATAGAAATCAATTATATCTAACATATTCAAGCTCTAAAACGCTAGAAAAACTAAGTTGATTTATGGGTTGAATAGCGATGTGAACAGTAGCAGCTAACTTAAAAAATTCATAACTTGAATTTCATCCAATGAATCAATGTGATTTTGAAATCAAAATGAAGAGGAAGAAAATAAGATTTAGTAGTAAAAATTTGAGAAAATAAGAAGAATAGTTAGTGAGCTTACTTGTAGAGACAGAAAAGGTAGAGAGGATGAAAGCTTGAAGGAGAATGAGAAGATGAAATCTGCATGACTTCTATAATTTGAAACCAGGAAAAAGAAAAATAGAAGCTAGGTAATAGGAGGGCAAATGGAAAAAATAGGTCAACTTCCCAATAACTACAAATTAACCTATTTTCCTTTTAGAAATGTTCCTATTTCTTTCATTTTAAACTCAAATTTAACATATTTGCCATTCACCAATGACCACAAAATTTTAATGCAAATTAGCTAAATTAAATACCTTCATAAAGGCTCTAATTTTATACCCTTCTTATATTTGCAACCTTAATTTCAATATTTTCAAAGTTTTACAGAAATTAATTATCAAAAATATGAATTTTTATTCCTTGAACTTTTATAAAAAGAACTATATCTCTGAAATATTTCTAAAATTTTATATAGTCTATTTCTACTATATCTAAGTCTCTCATGACTTCAAATGTATAATTTCAAATTCTTTAAAATTTTTATTTTCCCTATTTTATTGCCAAAATTGATTTTAGAAGATTCGAGATATGACAATGCCTGCTTTAATTGTAGGTTTTTACTCGTTGAGTTTTTGTTATTGATTATGTTTGTTTCCTTCTTTTTCAAATTAAACCTTAATACACTACAAGAAAATGTATATTTTTCTACAACTAATTTGCATCGACCAAAAACAAATGTAAATAAAAATTCAAATTATACATCAATGTTTGGTTTCATTTTCAATCGTGGTAATAGCCCTTAATAAATATTGTCATAAAAGATACTTTAGCTGGTAGCCGCATAAGGCTGGAATTAATATTCATCATTTCATTATTTACTTTCTAATTGCAAAAACAAATCATATTAGACAGTAAAAAGTAGATGTCAAAGGAAGTCTATAAAGAAACTCACTTGTTTGCTCTCTCTTATCCTCAAAAGTGACTTTTTAATATGAGGTTTCATTGTCGTTGGAGTTTCTCACTCTTCTCTCTTGTCCTATTCATCATTGTTGTTAGTTGTTGACTTATTCAGAAATAAATTTGCTCATTCTTATTCCTTCTCTCACATAACATTTTTTTATTTCATTTTTTATAGTAATATTTTAGGACTTAGCAATTTTATTTTGGATTCTATTTCTATTATAGTTTGCATGTTTGTTATTTTGTTTTCTTTGAAAATGCATTGTTCAATCTTCCATATTTTTCATGTTTCTGATCAATAAGTTTTAAGACTTACTAATTTCTAATTTTATGTTGTGTTCAATAATATAAGCTGTTCGTAAATTTCTATTATAATAATACATATAATTTACACCTTTTACTAGAATATGCCAAGGTTCCAAATGTCCATAAGGTTTTCCAATTCAAAGTGGAGTCCCAAAAACTTAGATGTACTAGCTAATCTCTATCAAAGTAGGTAATCATTATTTAAAATAATTCTATTTTATAATTTGTCTATATGAGGTTTGTTTGAATTTTAGATGCCTACTATCTATTTGATAAATTGTGGCAGTGAAGTCCAAATGAATTAAGATGTCATCGAAACTATAAGTTCAATAAAACTTCTTACAATAATTAAAATCAATGTGTAGTAGTTTATTTTATCCATTAAATAAGAACATTCATATTATTATCTATTGAACTCTTACATTTATGCTTTTCCTTTAGGTTTCTACACCTCCATACTTTTAAATCATTCCCTTTTTTTTTTAATTACATAGATTTCTAAATTTGAAGTTTTTTTTAGGAGTTGACATGATTGGTTGCCACAATCCAAAGATTTAAGAAAGTAATAATTTGCTTTCATGACTTAAGAGAAGATTTAGGAGATTTACATATATAGTACAAGACTAAAAGTATCATACAACCATGCTCAGGGGATGGCAATAAAAGGTTCCTGGTCATATACAGGCTGATAACAAAATATTTTACTCATTTATTTGTCCCCTCACTTAGCATTTTAAGGTCCTAAATGATTTACTTTCAGCTGTGTTAGTGTGTATTTATGATTTAATGCAAATTGGATCATTATATGAAATTCTACATTACTTGGCCATTTTGAGCAGTTTCTGTAATCTGGCCATATCTTGAGCTACACTTATCCAATTAATGTGATTCTTATCTTGCAGAAAAGATAAGAGAGAGATATATAACTTTCATGAAGACTACAAAAGTTAAATCTCACAATTGGTTATCCAAAATTGGAGCTCAACGCAGAATCAGAATATTATCTCAGCCCTATCCATGGCAGTCCAACCTTTATGCATTCAACAGACAATAACTAGAGCTATAAAGATCCAATTAAGGTGAAACAAACCCAAATGGAAGCTGAGACATATATTCACAATTTCTATGAAGACTTCCAGAGCTGAAATCATCATTATGGGCGTGAAATATGAGCTGTAATTCAGGGGTAGAAATACTGTGAAAATGAGCTTTGTAGAATTGGACTTTTAAGGCCCCCAATTGGCATGGATCTTGAGCCCACTTGACCATCCTTTGATCTAGAAAACACTTAGTCAGCTGAAAGACTATAAGTTAGAAGGTAACCAGAAAAAGTAGCCTATAAAAAATGCACAGAAAGCAAAAGGAACAGCAGTCAGTAAACCAGACTACATACCTTTCATGATTACCTACGCAGTAGACTGTTTTCCTCTTTCTTAGGTAGTTTTTGTTAAAAGAAATGTGAGGGCAGAAGAGAGCATTGTATTGTAATACATTATAGCATTTTATTTCTGGTTTTTCTCTACAATTTTTGTGCCTCCAGTCCATGGAAGGCTAAATAACTTGTAATCAATCCAAGGGGCTACAAACTTGAAGATTAATGCTGAGGTTTTGTTTCTTCATTCTACATTCAATCTATTGGTCATTTCTCTTCCTTT
>JANHAO010006646.1:0-21066 GCA_026873985.1 Saraca asoca
AATTGGAAAACTGAAAAGTCTTCTAACAATTTTACACTGGATGCTCAGGAAAACCATAATCTAGATGGCCAAGATCAAAATTTAGATAAAATCTAACCCAATTACACAAAACTTGTTCATTTACAATATATATTTTCAGGAAAAAACAATTAGGTTTTTACCTAATTTGATAATTTCAATTTACAGCTATAGTAGGATTAGATTGGCTCTGATACCACTTGTTATATTACATATTACAGTAAAACATATAATTTAATCACTACTTATGGCATGTAATAATATAAACTATCAAAATCAAAATAGAAAGGTTCCCAGAATTACCTGAAAATAAAACTGATGAATAAGTCATCTTAATCTTGTGAACTGCAGAGAAGAAAAGGGGAGAAACTATCCCTATTCCATCCAGAACACTATGTTCAGGTTAGATGGAGAAAACTAAACTTCTAAAGGTAGCTAGAAATAGGGGCCTCCCCTGTGAAAATATAGAAGATGAGGCAAACCTACCCATCATGGCAAGCCTAATCATAAGGCCCAATATCTACTAAGCCCATTATAATAATTACAAATAAATTGAACTTAATAATAATAGGCTCTAAAAGTGACATCTAATTAATCTGAGATATTATATAATTATGTCAGTCTACAAAAAATTTTAACATAATTTTATTGAGCCTGAAAGGAAATAAAAATATTTTTCTCTAGAAATTTTCTTTGAGGATAATTTTGAAAGTAACTTTTATTAATCTTTGAATCTTTCCCCTCTATCTGAATTCCACGAGTGGGATGAAAAAAAAATTGACGACACCCACATGTATTTTTACTTATATCTTCATTTCTATTTTCATATAATCCAAACAAGTGAAATATTTAATCTTGTCTCTTTCATTTTTCATTCTTTCATGTTTTTATTCATTTCAAACAAGCCTAAAACTTTAAATATTAATAAATTTTGTTGAGGTTACTTTTGTTTAATAAATTGATAAAGAAAACATATGTATTATTCAAATTGTAAACATAATAAATATCGTAAATTTATTTTAAAATCTGATTTTGGTATATGATAACTATTTATTCACAAATGACGCAAGAGTAGTGGTTAACAAATGTCCTGATAAAAGGAATTCAACAATTTGGAGACACGTTAAATACTTCATAGCAAGTGGACAATAATTCTCCAACATTGGAGGAACAATTAAATGCAGTTTCTTTTATGTTACTTATGTAGCATTTTCTTCTATAATGGTAAAATGTTGTATTCCAAGGTGATTATAAATTATGATCTCAAATATTTCTCACAACAATTATCCTTTTTTTTTTATATTTATTTGTCCATTAAATATATAAATGCTCTAACAGGAAAACCATAAGATATTTAATTGAATTCAAAAATATATGTGGCCGTGTCACATCGTGCCCCTTCCTCCTCTCTTCATCTATGAACAATCTTCCTCCCGCGATTGCAGGTGTTCTGGTTTATTTTCCTTTCCGTCTTTGTGTCTCTCGCTGCCTCTGGATTTGATCCTCGTCTTCTCGATTCGAATCTCGTTTTCTCGGATTCTAGGGTTTCATTTTGGATCATACGCACTGATAATTCGTCAGTTCCCCATTGAAGGTTTGGTGAGGCGCTAGGGTTTCTGTGTTGGCAGATCTGCGTTCAATCTGGTTCTTCAGGAGCCATTTTTCAAGAATTCAACATGTTTTGGCGCATGGCTGGGTTGTCTACAGCGTCTCCTGTGAGTTGCTCTGTTTCAATTTACAGTCCCATTTTTATGCTTGATGAACCCTATGTTATATAAGCTACGTTGGCAGTAATTGATTTCAATTCTGATTCGTTTGAGTTGTTTTCCTAATGGAGTTCATCCGGGTGCGTGCTAGGCTTTGGTTTTCTTTTTGGTTCATGGGAAAATGTGGGATGGAAAATAACTTTCTGCTCAGTTCTTTCCAACAAATTATACTATTATTAGCTCAAATTTCTAGAATTTTCCCCAGCCGTATACATGGCAACTTGGAGTTTTATTTTATTTTGTTTACTCTGCCCTGCTTCAATCAGTACTCTTAGCATCGTGCCTAGGTTCATTGCCTCAAATATCTTTTTTACTTTTCTGATTATTTTATTGGCTCGATTAAATGAACTCTGCTTTTGCTTCTATTCTAAAAATTAAACTGATAATTGTATATTCAGTTTTATATGAAATGAAATGATATACAAATTTAATCTTTCAGCTCTTTTTTTGGTATTAGAAAAATGAAAACCTGTGGCCTTTAATACTAGTGGATGCTTATGTGGTGATGGATCCGTACCATCACGCTCTTTCGTTGTAATTTTTTGGGTAGATGAAGGCAAGAGTTGGTTCAGACATTATTTCTAAATTGTGATTGCAATAGTCATTAAACTCAAGGGTTAGGTCTATCAAACTACTATAAGACCAACAATGGGATATGTCAGTGAGTGGTGCAATGCCAATATGAGCAAAAAGTAATTGTGGTAGAGATGAGAAATTGAGATTTGAGAATGCTAAGGTGAATGTGTGGAGTGTGGACATACAAGAAATTATGAGATGAGGAATGAATGCATCCAAGAGAAAGTTGGTTTAGAACCAACTGATGAGAAGATAGTGGCAACACACCTGAGGTTGTCTGGACATGTTAGAAGTAGACCAATAGATGCTCTAGTAAGAAAGGTTGTTGTACTAGAGGATAGTTGTTTTGAAAGAGATAGAGGAAGACCCAAGAAAATTTTAGGAAAAAGCATAAAACTGATATCTATTTAAATGGTTTTACTGAAGATATGGCCTTGAATATAGCACAATGGCGTTGAATGATCTATCTAGTCGACCTCATGTAATGGGGTAAGGCTTCTTCTTGTTGTTTTTGTTGGCAGTCATTCATATTATATTGTAAAGTTATTCTAATAGGTGCATTTTGGAAGTGTTTTGTGATGTATGTTACAGTCATGTGATTACTATGCTTGATAATACTTTTGCTTTGAAAAGTTGTTGAAGTACCTTAGCTATGGGACTTTTGTTTCACATCACTAGCAAGTGGAAGAGTTATACTAATTATACTTGTTGCATCTACAATCTTATCTATTTTATTGCAACGAGTTCTTACTCATCGTAAGAACAGTTAAATGCTGTCTATATGATCAGTCTGTGTGAAATAGACCCTTGTAAACAATTACAATACAATACCAGTCTACATGTCAAGTGGTCAAGCCCAAGAGGTGTAATCCCAAGTATTTCTTAACTTTTATGGCTATTTTAGCTTTTAATGTAATACTTCTTATTAAATATCAAAATTTTGATAACACTATTCAATTTTTTATAGTTTAATAATATGTCTCAGTGCACGAAAATGTAGGTCATATGGAAGAATTGATAAATTTTGTTGATTTCAACATAAAAAATCAATAATCTTGTACCTAAAGTTATTATGTATTTCAATATTAAGATTAGTAACTCTTTGGATATTTTTATACTTTTAGTATGTCATTTTATGATGTGATTAATTTGATCACTGCTGGAACCATTCCAAACATAGCCTGGTTGCTTCCTGGGGTTGTTAGATGGGCTGGGAAGGAAAATGTAGATCATATTGAAGAATTGATAAATTTTGTTGATTTCAACATAAAAAATAATAATCTTGTACCTAAAGTAATTATGTATTTCAATATTTAGATTAGTAACTATTTGTATATTTTTATACTTTTATTATGATGTTTAATGATGTGATAAGTTCAATGTGATATTTCATTTGTACATGTTGTGATAAGTTTGATCACCACTAGAAATGGTCCAACCATAATCTGGTAGCTTCCCATGGTCATTGGATAGGCTGGGAAGGAAAATGTAGATCATATGGAAGAATTGACAAATTTTGTTGATTTCAACATAAAAAAAATCAATAAACTTGTACCTAATGTAATTATGTATTTCAATATTTAGATTAGTAACTCTTTGTATATTTTTATACTTTTATTATGACGTTTTATGATGTGGTAAGTTCGATGTGATATTTCATTTGTACATGATGTGATAAGTTTGATCCCTGCTAGAAACAGTCCAACCATAATCTGGTAGCTTCCCAAGGTCATTGGACAGTCTGGGAAGGAAAATGTAGATCATATGGAAGAATTGATAAATTTTGTTGATTTGAACATAAAAAATCAATAATCATGTACCTAAAAAGTAATTATGTGTTTCAATATTTAGATTAGTAACTCGTCGTATATTTTTATACTTTTATTATGACGTTTTATAATGTGATAAGTTCAATGTGATATTTCTTTTGTATATGATGTGGTAAGTTCAATCACTGGTGGAACCGGTCCAACCATAACCTAGTTGCTTCCTGGGGTCATTGGATGGGCCAGGAGGAAAATGTAGATCATATGGAAGAATTGATAAATTTTGTTGATTTCAACATAAAAAATCAATAAACGTGTACCTAAAGTAATTATGTATTTCAATATTTAGATTAGTAACTCTTTGTATAATTTTTATACTTTTATTACGATGTTTTATGATGTGGTAAGTTCGATGTGATACTTCATTTGTATATGATGTGATAAGTTTGATCATTGCTGGAACCAGTCCAACCACAACCTGGTAGCTTCCTGGGGTGATTTTGTGGGCTGGGATTTAAACCATTGTTTGTTATGGTATTTCATTTGTCTAATTAGTATTTTTTGGGCATGGAACTTGCTTTTATGGTATTTGGAGTATACTTATTTCCTTTTCAGTAATAGGCTAGAATTAGATTACATTTTGTAATTCAACTTTTTTCATTTAGATTACTTCTATTTACTTTTTGTTTTATATCTTCAAAATTGCAGGTGGAGACTATTTTGGATAGAGAAAATTTTACTTTGGAGGAGCTTCTTGACGAGGATGATATTATACAAGAATGCAAAGCACTTAATAGTCGCCTTATAAATTTGTAATGCTCTTGTCATTTCTGAAATTGCATATGTACATTATTTTCTTTCTTGGCAGAAACCAATGCATTGTACTTCTTAACTGCTTCACTACTGCTTGAGCAATTGTAGTGTCCAGAAGATATTCAAAAATTAAGTGGCAATTAGAAACACAAGAACACAGCAAAATTGGCTGGACTAACCCCCAAAGTAGAAGAGGATGCTGGTTCAATCTCCCGCTTCGATTCCTCAATGGCCCAGCTCTCAAGGAAGAGGGCATGGCCTATACTGTCTTTGAGGAAAGAAAGAAGTGGTGAATTAGAAGATTATTTTTCTGAATAGTTTAAGAACTGAGATTATGTATAATTACTTTAATTTCATAATATTGGTTGAAGTTGAGGTTATAAAGGTGCTTGTTTGAAATCATTGAAGACTTAAATTTTGGTTGAATGAAAGGAGTGCAGTTTTGTGTTTTTGTACTGTTGATTTGTGAGATAAAATCTCCTAAGTCCTAGCATGGTAAGCTTATCAGGATATACATTTGTTTCAGTTTTGAATGACAAACTTGAAATTGTTAATTAGGTTGCAGATAATGAATTAAAGATACTACTCATCAACATGTGGTGATCCTGACAACTGTTGATGATTGTTTTAGACTAAAGCACAATGTAGTGCAGCCTTTGTAGTTAATATTTCTTTGTTAAGGTTGCCAGCAATCAGCAAAGGTGGTTACTCTTTATCAAGGATGATACAAGAATCTATTGTAATGTATGTTACAAATGCTAAGCAAATAGATTGAGGAATTCCAGGCTCTGGCAGTGTCTGTTTGGTGAACTTTTGGGCTTCCTAATTTGGTTTTAATACTGAAGGCAACGAAGACTATCAGTCATTTTAGTTATGATCAAAAGAAAGAGGAAAAGAAAAATGAAAAACTCAATGAATTTGGAGTGAAGTTCTTGTTCTCTGTTCTTGTTCATTGTTTAGTCTCTAGAACTCTTAGGGTGGTTCATGCACAATTCACTCAGGCTGAAATCGGTATCTGTAGAAAATGTTAAGGTTTACCTCTATCGTTGTCAGTGTAACTACTAACTAGTAGTAGTGTGCGAAAAAAGATAAATTAAATCACTTAATTTTCTTGGGAAATTCTGCAGCAATTAAACACAATTATATTCTGTTTTCTAATAAACATGTCTATATTGGCTTCAATGTTTATTCTTGAGTTTTGATTCTGAAACTCTTCATAAGTCATTTGAACCATTGAAGTTGCGCTTAAGTTTTGATTATGGGTTGAATTTATCTCTTGTTGATTTCTTGCAACTAAGGTGTTTGGGTTAATTCAATTGAATAATTATACTTGTCTGTTAGTAAATCTCGTGCTCAATGAAGTTTTTTGTTGTACATCGCAGTTTGCGTGGCAGGGCACAGGTTGAACAGTTGATACAATACATAGTTGAAGAAGCTCCTGAAGATGCTGAAAAGAAGCGTACTTTCAAGTAGGTTTCTCTAATTGATGGTTGATTTAAGGTCCTATTTTGGCTGGATATTTGCATTAATACATTGTTGCTATCATTTTGTAACAGGTTTCCTTTTATTGCTTGTGAGATTTTTACCTGTGAAGTTGATATTATACTCAAAACCCTTGTGGAGGATGAGGAAGTGAGAAACCAGAAATTTTAATCCCTTTTTGCTCATAACATTCTTGAATAAGCATTTAATGCTGATTTCATTGTTTCCTGGCAGTTGATGAATTTGTTGTTCTCCTTTTTGGAACCCAACCGTTCCCATAGTAACCTACTAGCTGGATATTTTAGCAAGGTACTGTGTTATTGAGATTTTAGGTTCATTATATTTTTCTTCTATTGAGAAGAGAACTTTCAGGTGCCTATTGATTTCTTTTCTTTAACCTGTTTTATCTTCTTTAGTTCCTTTATAAATGATCTTGGCCCTTATATTTATTTCTGGTGCTAGGTAGTTGTGTGCCTGTTGTTACGCAAGACGGTTCCTTTTTTGCAATATGTTCAAGTAAGTCCATTATTTCTTTTATTTGATTATTGTACAGATAAGTATCTTTCTTACTTTGGTATAATACTGTTAGTAAACAGAACTGCAATTAGTGAATGATTATTGTAGAACATGACTTAATTTTATTTAATTATACAGTTTAACAGCAAGTCAGGAATGACAAGGATTTGAAGCCTTAATCTCTAGGTCAAAGCTGTTAGTAGAAAGGCCCAATAATCATTTTATTAGCAGTTCTGTGGTAATAATTTAATAGATATTGGTGACTCTGGAGTGCTTCTGTTTGTGTTTTACTTTATGACGTTTATTGGATCATAATAGAAGAAATACATTAGTAAGAGTGAAGTGCGGACTGCCTGTGGTATGATAGGTAGCAATTGTAGCAAATGCTATGGCATGCATAGTTCCATGTGGTCAACCCCTATTTATGCATTGAGTATACACATGGTGGCTGTCGTCTGCAAAGGCTATGCCTGGGGCTGCATGTGAATGCACTATATCTGTTGCCTATGAAATTGGGTCTAAATGTCTATTGAGTAATAGTTGTGCTTCAGGCTAGTAACTTGTTGTGGTACTAAAGTTATGCTCTAGAAGTAGTTACAACTGTGCCATAACTGAAAATAATATCTTTAATTGATGTCTTGACTCTTCAACCACATTGCAGAACAAAACATCTGTATACATTTGAAAAATGTTCAATTTTATTATTGAACGTGTTTTTTTAACAACTTTTGTTGTATTTATTTGTTGTTAAAGGGAAAATACACTGTCTCAAGTTCTAACAAGTCCAAAACATTTATGAGTAAAATTCATGATGTTTTGGTAATATTTGGAGTTTTTAAATGATCATGTGTACAAGACTCAAATGTCAGGATTTTTGTTAGTTCAATAATTTAAATTGTGACAATTGAGTTGTTTACAAGTTCGGTCATTTGCAGCTAGTAGGCTTTCTCATCACTATCTTTTTTGTCTCGTTTCACAACATCAAATGTCTTAGGATTCTTTAAATAAATATCTTTCGAATGTGTCAGGACCATTGAGAATGCTTTATGTGATTGATTGAATTTAAAATATTGAAGTTTCATTCATTATATAGCGAGCGTCATAAATTGTTAGTTGGAAGGCTGGTTTATGTATGTCTGAGAGAGGTCTCGCTATCTTAGACTTTTGAATTGGAAAACTACCCCCGTGGTTTCCCTCACTCCTCCCATGGGTTTCATCACTACATATGTGCAAAGCATACAAGTTTTCTGTGGTTGGTTATTCAAGTTTGGTTAATAGAGGAAGCAAATCTATGGCACATGTTGAAGAATGCATTCTAGAGAGTTATAATATTTTAGTAATGAACTGAATCACTTATTTCTTAGAACTATTTTTAGTTGGCTGATATGTTATTCTTTTGGCTATCCAGGCTCATCGGGAAATTGTGAAGAAATTAGTTGACTTGATTGGAATTACATCTGTCATGGAGGTTGGTTTACGTAGCCATCTATTTCAAGCTTTATATTTTTTTGCCCTTCTGTTTACTTACTTGAATTTTCAATTTTGAAATTCTCCTAATTCCATTTGTGAATGAAGTTACAATTTCTGTTTGTATCATGTGGAACTATATCTTCTCTATAGTTCTGCTGACAATGTTTCTCTTCTCTTTAAACAGGTTTTGATACGGTTGATTGGTGCAGATGAGCAAATGTATATGAGTAATGCTGATGCAATGCATTGGATTGAAGACATCAACATTCTTGAGATGATTGTGGACAAGTTTAGTTCTTCAGTAAGTATTATCAATTTTCTGACAATTTCTACAAGATATGCAATGGGATTGGGGAGCTTTGTTGCACTAATGAGTTTGTTTACACTTGCTGTATTTTTTTAATAGAGGATTTCTTCTTGGGATGCATAATTCCTACATATTATAAGCATGTTTAGTTTGACAACCAAAACCAGCCAAAATGGATATGACTCCCCAAAATCACATCCTGATACAAGCAACTCAGTTGCTTCCGCTGCCAATTAATTTGCATATCACATTAGGTGTCTTACTGCCAACCTAAACTTGGCCATATGTGTGTTTGATTTATTATAAATGTACAATGACATCATGATCTTTTGGTATGGCTTTACAGGATTCTGCAGAAGTGCATGCTAATGCAGCTGAGGTGTTGTGTGCTATCACACGGTTTGCTCCACCTGGGCTTTCTACTAAAATCTCAGGCCCAAGGTTGATTTGTTTTTAATCTTGTTGCTTGTAGTTATGAATGCTATCCTGCTTTTTGGTCCTTTTTTTCCCCCAAAAAATCCGTACATGCTTTTCCCTTTTGAAACATCTCATTGTATCTTTCTTCATTTGCAGCTTTATAGGAAGATTATTTCGCCATGCTCTAGAAGACTCTCGGCCTAAATCTGTTCTTGTTAACTCATTATCTATATGCATATCTTTGCTAGACCCCAAGAGGCTTACTCTTGGAGCATACCACCCATACAACCGCCAAATAAGTAATGGGTCCACAATAACTGCAAATCCTGAGACTGTTGAAGGCATGTTAGAAAGCCTAGGTAGGACTGGCTCCTCTAACGATGATGTCCATTCAACTATATTTTTTTAATTATATATAGCTAATGCTTTTGGTCTGAAACATACATTTCATGCAAATTAAGAAAAAGTTATTTTTCTGCAAACTTATAATTAGTTTTTTAAGTTTGAAATGAAGTAGTAGTATTTGTAGCCACTGCTTGTTTGATTCTGTCTTTCAGATTAGTTGTTTTCAATTAAAAGAAGTTCCATGCTGCTGGCAAGTTATTACAAGCATCCAAAAAATATAGAAATCGTTCGTATTGTATAGAGAGCATTGTAATGTGTTGGAATTTGAGAGGAAGGTTTTTGATTCTTAAGTGCTACCTATATTACATCAATGAGACTCCATTTGCTTTTGAGTATGCATTTTTTTTTTTTTTAAATTTTGTTGTGTTGTGATAGACTGATCTGGGGAAGAAACATTGATCAGGCTCTTGTCATGCAGGTGATTTACTCAAGCTTTTAGATATTTCTTCCGTGGAAAGCCCTCTGGTAACTACTTATGGAAAGTTACAGCCACCTCTTGGAAAACATCGTTTAAAGGTTAACTAGTTGCCTGGAATTACTGCATCTGATTATGGTAGTTAGTTATTAATATTTGCTAGCGTAATACCTAGGCAACTATGTTCTTTATGTGTTTCACAATGATACACAATATCTGAAAAGTAATTTGTGATTTTTGCTAGATAATAATGCAATGTGTGCCTTTTCAGATTGTAGAGTTTATATCAGTCTTACTAACTGTTGGTAGTGAAGCTGCTGAGAACAAATTGATTCATCTTGGAGCTTTACAAAGGATTCTAGACTTGTTTTTTAAGTAAGTTTAACAATTCTATCATCTTGCCATTGGATCATTTGATCCTATGCCTTAATGTGCTCTTTGAATGTTTTAGGTACCCGTTCAATAATTTTCTGCACCACCATGTGGAACAAATATTACTATCATGTTTGGAGAGCAAGAATTCTTCTCTTGTACAACATCTTCTCCTCGAGTGTGATCTTGTTGGAAAAATTATTCAATCAGAAAAGCATTTCACACTGGATGCTGATACGAACAAGGTATAGTATCTGATTTGTAGTTGATTATATGTCCTTATGAACGTTGTATATGTTTTATCTGAATTTGTGTTGGTGCTGTTGGGTGTTCTATTTTTTCAAAGGAGTAAATATGTTAATGTTTCAATTGTTCTAAAATTCTTATGCAGCCAACAATACTTGCTGAGGTTAAATCACCTCCCAGGATAGGATGTATTGGGCACTTAACCCGTATATCTAACAAACTTGTCCAGTTAGGGAATAACAACTCTGAAATTCAGGCCCATCTGCAGGTTCGTTATTATTTCTCCAGCAATATTTGTTGAAAGATTTTAAAGTTATTTAACTTTTATTAATATGCTGTTTAGTGTCTATTGATCCACTATGTTAATGTCCTCTGGTTTTTTTCCATAAATTGCATATGCCTTATGTTTCTGTTCAGTAATTATTTCAGAAGTTCAAAGTTATAAGTTAATGACATAATCAGAGTTTCATTTTCCAATTGTTTCTGTTTGCAGGAAAGAAGTGAATGGACTGACTGGTACATGGATCTTTTATCAAAGCGGAATGCTTTGGAAAATGTTTACCAATGGGCTTGTGGGTATGTCTTATCTGTCAACTTAGTCATTATCTTTTCACTACCTGCATTGCCATCCCAACCATTTTGGCTACCACCATGCCTGCTTCTAATTACCCTGTGCTATAGAAAATCAGGATGAACTACAACACCATGTTTGGTGTACTTTGCTATGTTGTGAACCTTAAGGGATTCACCAAATAGGATTTGTGGTCAGTTTTTTATTAATTCTCATCATTGTCAGGGCTATAAAATATAGACATTTGAGACAGCTTCTGTATGGACTGAGCCTCATAAATAGACTTATTACTATTCTCAATTATTCTTTTGAAAGAGCCACTTTCTTCGGAGAACCTCCAATGATGTGATTGATTATTGCAGGAGACCATCAGCATTGCATGAGAGGAATAGGGATAGCGATGAAGATGATTACCAGGATCGGGACTACGATGTAGCAGCTTTAGCAAATAACTTAAGTCAGGCCTTTCGTTATGGCATTTACAATAATGAAGAGATTGAACAGGTACAATCGTGTTTTTAGCATGTCTCTATGTGGCCATATTTGCATTTCATAGTTTTCTTGACTGGTTATGAAGCTGCAAGGGAGAAAGATGTATTGAAATATTTAGCTGTTGATATGCTTGAGTGGTGAAATTCTAACAGAATTGTCTGGAGCTGATTTGCTCTCGTTTTTGCTTTTTAATATGGCAACAGATGCCTGCAAAATTGTCAAAGTAGTTTTCTCCACAATGTTAGAACAAGTTTCCAACAAAGATGGGTTATGGGTTATCCGATTAGCAATGTTTGGACCCATCAGTTGACCAGAATTTCTTATGGTGCTTATCTATGGAAGAACAGAGTGACGAGCCTAGAGAAAGTTGAAGACAGATTGACATATAAAACATAGTCTTTAGTTTGACATTTTATGAAATTGTTATTTTGTCAAGAACCAAATCAAGAAACTAAATGAAATAGAAATGGCATAGTTCTGGGTTTGGGAAGACCTGAGAAATGGTTTCTGAAATCCTTTTTTGTTATGTAGCAAAGGCCTCCTACAACTCTCTGAAAGTGATTTTCCATCAGGTCAATTGCGTTGCCATTCTAAACAAATCTGTGTAGACATCCTACACAAATCTTGTGCTTTTATAGGAATTCTGTTGCTTCCCTGAAGTTTTTGATACTTGATAAGTTGCAGAGAAGAGTTCGTTATCCGTCAAGGAACTTCACAGTGGTTCCTTTCCATGCCTAATTTCTACTCTTTAATTTTATAACTTCATTGCTGGTATCATGCCAGACTCGATTCTTGAGTTGAAATTTTGTCTAACAAGCAACCATTTTATGCTTCTCATTTTTCAATTTTTTGGTAGTGGGGGGAGGGTTGTGCTTTTGGTCACTTTGTTCTGCCACCTGAACCTGCATTTATGTCATTTAACCTTTTTATTTGTCTGTGAATGACTCTTGACGTGCTTATTAATGTTTCAGGCTCATGGTTCTCTTGAAAGAGATGATGAGGTATATTTTTTCATTCTCCTAATCTTATTCTGGAGTCTTTGGTTACGATAAAATGTACATATAATTGAATATGTTGAACTTGGAATCAAAATTTATGCTATGAATATGACTAAGTTGGGAAAGCTTATGTGATTGCATTGCAACTTACTTGCATGATTAGTACATCAGGTAGGCTTCTTTGACTAGTATTCTGTGACTTGAGTATCTTGGCATAGGTTTTGTAATTTTGTTCTGTCTGTATCTTGTGAACTTGGGCAAGATCCTTCTTTCTCCTAGCATTTGGTAAATTTCAGAGACGTTATTGATATGAAAGTTCCAATATTAGGATTTTTTTTTTTTTTTGCCAATTCGCAAACCTAAATTGGAGCTTTCTTGGGAAACCTTCACAGCACTTTGGAAAATTTTTCAAAAACCTTGTGATGTGCGTTTTAGGTTTTCCCTTTTAAATAATCTTACACATTTCTAGTTAGTATGTTGTTGGATGCTTAAAAGTTCTGAAGTACATGGTCCTTAGATCCATCTGGTTCTTACACTTGCAAATCTTTCTCTGATTTTTTTTGTCAAAAACCGTTAGAATCAGTTTCTTCATTTTTCCAATTCTTTTTGAAGGTCAAGGTTGCTTTTAAGGTTAAAGTCTTTGTTTGGGCTGCTTCTCCATAGGATCAATACTTAATGACATGCTTCAGGTGCATAGGCCTCACAAGGCTGTCTCCAGATATATGTATGATGTGTTGCTGGAATTCAGAGATCAACAATCATTTGTCTTTTGCGTTGTGATATGTTCTCTATTTGATGTCACCTGAGTTTGCCCATTACATTTGGGTTGTTTTTTATCTACTAATTTCAGGAATTTTGGGGGTAATAAGGAGAGGAAGGCTCTTTGGGGTTGTTCTCATTTTGTTGTTATTTGGTGCATTTGGTTGGAAAGAAATGCTAGGATTTTGTTTGAGGTCTCTCCTTGAATGAAAGCTAATGGTTTTTGTAGAGGGTTGAGTGTGTACGAGTTGCATAGAAACTGGACAGCAGTCTTGTATTAATTTTTGCTTCTCTCCTTTTTTTTTTTTTTTTTTTGAATTCTTCTTCCTATTTCTAAAAGTTTTTTTTCCTATCAAAAAAATTCGCAAGTACATTTTTATATCCAATGGGTATATTATCTGAATAGTGTATTCTTTTTTTTATGTCTTGCACATTGGCTGTGTATGCGTCCATTCAGTATTTTTTTGTTTCTTTAGGTGGTGCTTTCATTAAAAATTTTTGCAGCCATACTACATTTATTCAGTAGCTCCACTCTCTTCAATTAATGGTATTTTTTCTAAGCTTTATTTTGTGATTATAAATTTGTAATGAAGCATTTAATATCTGTATCTAGCAGGATGTCTATTTTGATGATGAATCTGCTGAAGTTGTTATATCTTCTTTGCGGTTGGGTGATGGTCATGAAAGGTAAGTGGCAGGCCTTCATTGACTTTTCTTTTGGCATGTAGAATTGAAATCAGACACCTGTATTAGTGTGAAGTTCTGTGCTTCTGTCTGTTAGGAATACTTCCTTTTGATGTCTTAAAACTTGCCATGACACGTGCAGTGGATCTCTGTTTACCAATTCCAACTGGTTTGCTTTCGAGGATGATAAAGTCACCAATGAACGCTCAACTGGTTCCCTTGTTTCCCCGTCACCTAATGTTGGGGAGACTGCTGTTATCAATAGCAACGGAGATGATAGTGTTATTGTTGGTGAAGATGAGGACTTGCTTGACACTGCTACATCTTCTCCAGAAGCAGGACCAAAATCAGAACATAGCGAAACTGATAAACCAGTTGAGTGGGTTGAATGGAGGGAGTCTTTAGGTGCAAATTACCCGTCTGTTCTTCCCAATGGAGAACTTCAAACAGAAGCAGGGAACAATGACCGTGTTGCAGCTGAACCATCTCCGTCATCTAGTCTTGCATCAACAAACGATGAAGAGACAGCTGCTGAACCTTCAGTATCAATCCAAGTGAACCAAGCAGTGGAAGCATCTGAGCCAACAGACACAGGAGGCAGAAATCCAAGTTCATGTCCATCCGCTTCTTTGGCTGTGGCTGAAGTCAAGGAAGACAGTCACAAGGATACTACTTATGACAAGAAAGGATTTGAAGCTGCAACATGATGTAAATTCATCTGAATCAGCTTGGGTGGCTAGCTATGCAACATTAATCAGGTGGGAAGACGAATTATGGTGTTTGGTTAGCAACATTATATAGGATCTCTGCATATCTATGGAGCTGTTAGGTGCTACAAATTCCTCTCATGTTCATATAAAATATTTAGCCTTTTCAATTAGGTGCTACTGAATTTTCACTTGGTCATGGACACACCATAATGTTCCTTTGTGTCAAACTGCTAAGCTATAAAATGAGTTCCTTTGGCTGACCATTTTTCTGCTCAGGTAGCTCAATCTGTGATAAAGGGAAGTTTCCTGACACAAATTGGTCAAGGTAAAGCTCTGGCCAATTGGATTTTTACCATTCCCAAGCTGGATGTGATGGCTGATATTGATCTCCCTCCTGAAAATCTTGCTGATACTGCAGAAAAAGGGAAAAAAAAAATAGAGGAGAGGGGGAGAACAGGATATTCTGTGGTTATGAGTTCCCGAGAAATAAGATTTGTGAAGTGTTATATTGACCTGCCAGTTCTGGGTTCTACTAACCTTTTTCTGTTAACTTGTAATAGTTTTTCATTTCTCTAGATCTATTGAGTTTGACTATATGGCAGGTTCAATACATTGCATTGTATTGCTATGTATTTTAAGGAATAAATGTCTTGTCAAATAATGATTAGTTCTGCAGACCGTTGAACATCCTTGGGTTTTATGAAGCCGTCATCATTTGTGAAGAGTCAGGATTATAGGTGTTTCACATCACTTTCAAAATTTTATGCTGTAATTTGTGTCACGCCAAATGTTGAAGATTTCTACGGAGGGCATTGGTTTTTTATTTTCTGAGTGGTTAAATTAAAATTGCATCCAAATCTCTGGATGTGAGTGGTTAGAGATTCAATATCCTCTGAGATCACGTGGTCATTTGCAAAAATCACGTGGCTAGTGTTATAATGTTCATCATTCCTCTCAACACAGATGATCTAACATGAGAGCTGATCATAAATGTCCATTTTTTATTTTTGCCAATTTGCAAACTTAAACTGGAGCTTTCTTGTGGAACTTTAAGTTCCTGGGAAAAAAAAAATCGAAATGGAAGACCATAGCAGATGTTACAAGGTTTTTGGAAAATTTCCCAAATAGAATGTTACGAGGTTTTTGGAAAACTTCTCATAAAGTTGTGAAGGTTTTCCAAGAAAGCTACAATTTAAGTTTGCAAATTGCCAAATAAATAAATAAATAAATAAATAATGATATGCAAGCTGGTACACAGGGAATCAAGTTGTTTTCAACAACTTATAACCAGGTCCTGTGAAGACTTTGCACCTGATAAGTTATTGGTGCTATGAATGCATGCAGTCCCAGCATCAGCCAAAAATTTTCAATTCAGAGTGTACTCAGTTGGGCAAATACTTCACTCAGCCAAGTGAGCCAAAAGAAAATGACGGTAATCCTTTCAGTAAGGAAAATGAAAGAGAGAAACAGACATTACTTTGATCTTAGTAGAACTGAATGAAAAATTGGATCTCCAAAATTATGTGCCTTTTGTGTGGAGTCAGACAAACATGACACAGTCTAATACTATATTTAATCCAAGTCATTGCTCATGATGTCAAAAACCTCAGGTACAAGGATTAGTGTGTCATGGGTTTCGAGGATTCGGACCAAGATAGGACTATCAACTATATGTTATCATTCACATGTGGAGGAGTGTAGGGGAAAAAGAAGGATAATCTTTGAAGCAAGCTCTGGTTTTTTCATATAATTCATGTACAACATCTGTCAATACTTTTTCTTTCAAAAACTATCCGAGACCAACCGAATTACAAAATAATGTTCACCCAGCATTTGTTTGACTATTTTAATTTTAAGCAAATTACACTCATCTTTCTTATGATTTTATTTAATTACACTCATATCTTCTATCTTTAGAAATATACATTTATTTTTTTTCTTCTATTTAAACCTATACTTATCTCTCATGCTGGAAAAATAAAATAAAATAAAAAGAGGTGTGTGTATATTTCTAAAAAAATATAAATATAATTAGGTTAAGTTTTAAGGGAGATGAATGTAATTTTCCCTTTAAATTAAATTATAGTTGTGTATGTTTTATTGCTACAACATAAACATAGTAGCATACATAAAGGAAACCCATGAATCATTCAATTAGATTCTTTAAGCCAAGAAAAATGCAGCAAAAAAATTTAACCTTAAAAATCAATTACAAATTATAATAAATAAAAGGGAGAGGATATCTCCACAAGCATATTTGCTAATATCATAATCTATTTAATTAAAAATCTTGCATTAGACTAAATTATTCTTCTATTAATAAGGTGAGAATCAACATTAACAAATGCTAGGAGTTGTATTAATATATTTTTTTAATCAAGATATGCGTAAAAATATTCTATGACTTCTAATGTAATGCACTAACTGAGGATTCTTTGTGGAGTTGTTTTATAAATGTTTTTTTTAATTTTCTAAAAAACATTTTTACTAATTTTGTAGTCATTTATATTTTTTTAAAAGAAGTCATTGATCTATTTTTTGATAATAGAATCAGTTCTTCATCTTTAATATAAATGACTATTTATTTGCATAGTAAAATCTTATCTTTTGTTTTTTTTTTTTTTGTGTCATGCTTGAAAACATCTTACTGCATCCGTTTAACTTGCTTCATTCTCTTGGTTTATATTTTTCCTTTTTGAGCACAATCTAGAATAATTAAACTTGTATCAATGTCAATCATACTTTTACTACAAAATTGGTGCTCAATTTGTTCTAATATTTATATATATTTTCTTTTTATCATGTCGTGCTTTGGTTTATATGATTTTGCTTATTTCGTACATAATTGTTTAATAAAAAATAAAATATAAGAAAAATATTTGAACTAAAATTATAATTAATTTGCATGTTTTGCCATCCCTCAGGTTGAAAAGAAAAAGGGTCAAGCATAATATAAACAATTTACTAAGAAAATAATAATGATTTAATGTTAATGGAATTATTTGAAAAAAAAAATTTAATGATTTTAGGGTATAAAGTAAAAAAAGAAAAAAGTAATAAAGTGGATTACATTAAGAGTAAGAAGTACAATTAGATATAATTTTTGTAAAAAAAAAAATCAAAATATTTATCAGTTATAGAGCTTGATTCTCACTATTTATATTTAGAGGGCAATTTGGTTTATATAAAACTTTTATATTAAATAAGTTGTGGAATTAACCAAAGTGAAGGTAGAAATAAACCTTCAAGAGGAAAGAGGAATAAGTTATACAAGGCCTCATAATCCATATAAACTTTCTTTATTTGTTCATTTAGTTGATTAATCCAAATGAAACTTTTGGTAACATCATAGGTGAAATTATCTTCTTCCATGTAAATTATGTTCAATTCAAATTTGCACTGTTTTATGTTAACATATACAGATTTACTTGTTAATTTTGATCATGTCCACTTTTGCTGCCTCTTCGTGCACCAATTTTGGCACTCCACAAAATATAGGTGAACCCTTTGTTTTGTTTTATATTAACTGACTAGTTTGTTTATTTCGATGCTGGACAAATGAAGTGGTTGGAATCCTTTATTTTTTTTGTTGTGTTTTTTGTTAAACTTTTGTTGATTTTTTTTTTTTTTGCAGCTGAAGATAAAGTGGGAGGTTGTGTGAATTTATTTGAAGGCATATGCAAGCAGAATTAGATGCATAAAGCAAATGCAGTATGATATTCAGGAAACATGTATTTATGTCCGCTTTCATCTAATTTTCAAAAATTAATAATATAGATTCTTCTCTCCTGGAGTAAATTCCAATTGACAACTTACATGTATGTGCTAACTACTTCCAATGGACAACTTCAGGTGCAATTTCAATTGTGAGGATCACCAAGATTATCTCAGTCACAGTCATCAAATTCAATCATACTGCTTGTTAAAATGCAAGAACCATTTTTCAGTACATTCCATTTGCTTCCAGATGAATGCATGATGTGACTCAGATCCTTATTTAATTCAAAATTGCTTCAGATAAAGCATAAACCAAGTAATCAATGACTTATTGTGGGGAGATCATCTGACTTTACAAATACATGTGTAGAATCATTATGACACTCTTAATAACTATTGATCGTCTCTCTGCTTCAGCTACACAAATGATATTTTATGCAATGAAAGATATAAACATTTTGATAAACAAAAACAATAACAGGTGCAGATCATCGTTGTACTTGTATATTATCTGCAATGCAATGTAACCTAGTCATAAAACAGTAACTCAATGGTCAGATCATATTTTGGCATCACAAAGGAAGTGGGAAAGTGATATCCAGATTAGAGGATAGTCAATTCATGTGCCAGATCAATGGCTTATATGCTAGTGATTAGAGCCAGTCTAAACATATTCTAAGATTCACCTTTTCTTTTTTTCCCCTCTCCATATCTTGAACGCCGAGGGGCCTCATCCTCACTTTCACTCTCATTGTTCCTCAAGTTGTTCACAACATACTGATCTTCCTGGGGCACCTTGTATCCTTGCTGATACTGCACGTCATCATCTGGTCCACCACTGTCTTGACCCTTGCCCTGCTCCAATCCTGAACTGTACCTGTCGTTACGATCATTAACTCTTTGATCTCTCTTGACAGCACGGTTGGTACTCTGAGAAGGCAGTGGAGGGGGAGGAAACATTGAAGGCATACCAACTGGCCTAGCTGCTCGTGGGGGATTTGGACCAGCAATCCCCATCCCCATAAAGGGAGCACGTCCTGGGTTCATCATTCCAAATCCACCACCTGGAAACATCCCAGGTTGTGATGGTCGCCCATGGAACATCATAGCTGCAGGAGGTCCGGCAAAATCACCAGAGAACCTAGGACCATATGGACCAAAACTGCGGGGTCCCACCCGAAAATGATCTGGCATACCAAATGCATCAGATGCAACAGGTCCATAAGATAATCCATCAGCCATCATTACTGGTGGAAAACCCTGCATTCCAGGGATTGGTCTAGCTCCACGTCCCATAGGGACATGAGGAGGCCACATCATACCCCTACCCCTACCTCCTCTGCCTTGGGTTGCTGGCCCAAGTGCATTGCCAAAGCTCTCCTCCTCTTCGTCACTTTCTTCCTCTTCCTCTTCTTCATTGTCATCAAATGGGACAATATCAGGATTTTGTCCTCCATTATCTGGATTGACACCCTTTGCTTTCTCTTCCTCTAATTTAGACTCTGCCGCAAGCGATATAGCCTGAAATCATTAACAAAGATGGAATTCACCCAAACTCTTGCTACCAAATAGGCAAATACAGCATTAGGAGAAAATCGCAGTGCAGTTTTGTGTAAAAGATATGCATGGAGGACTTGTGCAAAGACAAAACATAATAAAGGCTAGAAACAAGAGTTTCCAGATATTATGCAAGTTAAAATATTTGCTCATATTGCTCATTCAACTTACAAGCCTGGCTTACTGGGCTAAAAATCAAACCAAGCTTAAGTTGCTTGCAAGCTAGCTTGGTTCATTGCAGACTTTCAACTATAATAAAATAAACAACAAAACATACCATAAGCTCGCTATCTGGCTCAAGATAAAGTAAGGATGCCAGCTGCTCACCAACAGAAGGCTCCAGCTCCTGACAATCTCTACTTATCTGCAAATTTCATAAATAAGATAAAGAAATTAGAACTCGTGTTCATATCTGATTGTAATTTGAATATCAGAAGCATCACACAAGCCAAACTCCGAATTGGAAATGACAAGATGGTGAGTTAACAACACAAGGACAAGCATGAATGACTAATACATATATTGCAGTATACATGATTAGTACATGACTAATTGGAAATAGTATTCCCTTTTTTAGGCAGTTCATGTAATCTCTAAACAAGTAAAACTTAGAAATTTTGTCTTCCATTTCTTTAAAAGCAATAAATTTCAGGATGTCAAAATTCCCTAGTAAGTGGTTATGCAGAATACCAATTGAAAGGGGCAAGCTAGCAAAAAGGAAAATATTAATCAAGAAGGAAATAATTCAAAGTCTAATGCATAGGGGCAGTCAGTCAGCAAAGACCTTCAACAAGGATCACATCAGGCCCCAATCCTTCAGCTGGATACACAAGAGAAGCCGTTGTAAATTATAATCTTCTGTATTGAAGACCACCCAACCTAAAGCTTGTACCTTCAGGTGAGGGGAGAACGAAGAAAAAAAAAACCAAAAAGGCTAAAACCGCAGGAAAATAAAAACAAGAAAACCAACTAGCTAAAGTAAATTGGTGAAATTAAACATCCTCCCCCC